>JACVVK020000233.1:362500-395000 GCA_018292915.2 Batillaria attramentaria
GGAGCCGGGATAGCCGAATGGTAGAGCGATGGACTCCCAATGCTCGGGTCGTGAGTTCGAATTCCGGCTGGGGCCACATATTTGTGCTGGCCTTTTTCTCGTTGCCCCGTCTTTGATACAATTTATCACCCATACGTGGTGGAAAAGGACGTTAAACACCCACCCACCCTCTCTCTCTCTCTCTCTCTCTCTGCTTCCATCTGTCCGTCGATCTGTCTGTTGAGGAAGTTCAGGAAGTTCAGATCTGAGTCTCTCAGTCTCTCTCTGTGGGGAAGGGGATTGGTTAACAACAGATGTCCTAAGTGAACAATCCAGATGAACACTATTCAATTTAGACAAACTGACCGGATTTGATTCTTCCGTGGCTGCGCTGAACACGTTACACAACAAGAGGAAACGGGAAACGTTAGGAATAAATGTGCACATTCTGCCACTGAGCCAACAGAAGCGTACTCGATGACGCGGCGACCACACTGAGGCTTCCAGTAGTGTAACAACAGTCGTAGAATTTGAATATTCGACCGCTCGCGCATAGTGTAAACAACATTGTATCGCACTAAGAGCTGTGCTAAAAAAATCAAGATGAAATAGTTCGAGCGCACAGGCGCACTCACGAGCGAAACTGTTCCAAGTTTGCGTAGTAAAGATAGAAATAACCCGTTTGACATGCAAACAGGAACTGGGAAAACTAAAAACACGTCTCTGCAGTTTTATAAGGGATTCTGATCTTATAGACAATGCCGATAGTTATATGAGTATAAATAAATTACTGACTATTGTATATGCGCGTTACCCAATTTGTTGAAACGGTACAAAGTGCCGCGAACTGAACCCAACAAGCACGCTCACGTAAAAAAAAAAAAAAAAAAAAAATCACGCATTCTCTCACACACTCAGGGTTACATCATCGCTATAATGGTGAAATCGCAATGTGGACGGCAGCAGTGCATTTACATAATAATAATAATAATTGTGTATTGTATATGCGCTTTACCCAGTTTCTTGAACTGGCTCAAAGCGCCCCGAACCGAACCCAACACGCACGCTCACGTGAATCGCACGCATTCTCTCACACACTGGACATGAACACGCTACAATCACGTGATGCGAAGGGTCAGCTCAGCTGTTTAAGTTTCGGAATTTAGAATTGCATTTAGTTTCAAATTTTGTAGGGTGAACATCTCCAAAGCAGAGGGGGGGGGGGGGGGAGCCGGAGTACCCGGAGAGAACTCCCCGACGGTCGGCCCGACTGAACGGTGCCACGTACGACAACGAAAAAAATCTTCGCCCCGAGTGGGACTCGAACCTGACCTCTCACATTGGTGACGAAGTCGCTTAACCACTAGACCACCGACCGCCCCGTAGTTTCATAAAGATCTCAGTTCTGCACCATTGGAGGAAAAGAGTGAAAGTGACGAATCGTCTGTAGGGAGTCCCACACTTTAATTAGTTGGAACCCGACTGTCTTGGTAAGATGGATTGAGGCGTGGTGTCTGACAGTCGCTAGGGTCAGGGACTTCCAGAACCCCTAATTTTGTGTAGTCTCGGCCAGCCTATGATGTTTGTAGGACGCCTACCACATTGTGCAGGACGAGAATCTAGTCGTGGTGTCTCGGTGGTCTACAGAACTGGAGACTCGCGCGAAAAAAAAAAATCCGCAGAATTTACATATTTGCATATTCATGTTCATCTCATTCAGTGACTGAGTTGTTCACTCATTCCATATGTTTCCATTTTGTTTCCATCTTTTCAACAACAACAACAACAAAAAAAGCCCAAAATTTAAATTGCATAAAAAGAGAGAGACACTTCACGGCCATTTTCCAACATATCTAGCGCGATATAATTATTATGACCTAGTCATGATGTCCCTCACCTGTAATCGAGGGTCATGGATCCAATCATAGTTAGTTAGTTAATTAGTTAGGGCTTAACGCCGCGCAGGATCCAATCATAGGAAAAAAATCAACATATTGATATCTCTGTGGTGACTGGACCTATATTTATATAATGATAGGTCGCAATTGACGCTGAATAACGCTCCATGCAAATATACACTTCAGCTCTACAAGCTACAGTGCGTGTGTGTCTCAG
The DNA here is from genome assembly GCA_018292915.2 of Batillaria attramentaria. Taxonomy (NCBI): domain Eukaryota; kingdom Metazoa; phylum Mollusca; class Gastropoda; family Batillariidae; genus Batillaria; species Batillaria attramentaria. Next base: position 364,595 of record JACVVK020000233.1, read on the forward strand.
TGGAAAATGTCCAACGATAACTGTGAGGTGAGATTGCGCCATAGGGGATCCCATTCTAACTTCGATCAAACTCAGCTAGCAAACATCATCGTACAGCTTAGGTACCCTGCCATTTGTCTTACATTAGCCTGACGTGTTCCTGTGCTTAGTCACCACGCAAAAGATGTGGTCACCAAAAAGTTTGTTGGCTTGAATCCCTAACCCAGTGTGTGACTTTCCCGATTACTCATGGGTTACCCGAACTATATATGACAGTACCGCACAAACACCCGACACCGCAAGTTCCTCCAAGGGGTGTGTGTGTGTGTGTGTGTGTGTGTGTGTGTGTGTGTGTGTGTGTGTGTGTGTGTGTGTGTGTGTGTGTGTTTAGACTACAATCCGTCTAAGATTCGTGTGTCCTCTTCTTCAGTCAATGCCTTGCCTGTCAGGAAAGTTGAACAGCATGCTCATGTTGTTGTTGTCTTTGTTCTCGTCGTTGTCATTGTTCTTGTTGTTGGGTAGTGCTCTCGTCGTTGCTGTCATTGTCGTTGTCGTTGTTGGGTGGTGTTGTCGCTTCACTGGCAGCTTGCCTCTTGTTGTGAACGCCTGGCATGCACCTTGACCTACATAACACAAAAATCACGAAAATCACGCTTTTTCATGACAACAAAAATCACTACAGACTAGCACACTCGCCAAACAGGGTACCTCAATCAAATAAACACCAAACATGACCCCGCACTCACTGTGCGTCCTTACTCCTGTCGCTGTTGTCGTTGTTGTGTGGTGGTGTTGCTACTGCTGCTGTTGTTGTTGGTGGTGGTGGTGGTGGTGGTGATGGTGCTGTCGTCGTCGTAGTTGTTGGTGGTGTTGGTGGTTGTGGTGGCAGCAGGGAAAGGTGGTGGAGATTGGCATGCAGTATTTATTTGTAGTGGGCGCCCAAGCACGTCACCCAGTAAAACAATTGTAAACTTTCACACAGAGAACAACTTGTGCACAGCCTAACACAGGGCACTAAAATCTAATGAAAGCAAACAGAATAAATATAACTATAAAAATGTTCACACATTTCAGGCACGGTAGGTTTACTCCAGTTAGGGAGTGCAAGTTGAAGACCATCACCATCACAATATATCAAAAGTGAGACAAAATAGCGGTTTGACAAATTGAAAAACTAACAGTACAAAATACGCATAAAACAGGCACAAACACACAAATATCAATTTGAATGATGCCCCGGCGTGTGTTTAATGAAAAAGCTATTGTTTTCTCATAAATTATCCGGTACCATCTTAACTCAGGAACCAGTTTAAGCCAGTGATGACTATAGGTACGACTTCGACCTCTAGCCACGGGACTGGGGTTAGTCTCATTCCATCTTTTTCAATCATCTTTCTCAATTAAAGTGTGTGTTTACCCATTCGTGCTTAGCATTTAAAAAATTCAACGACACACCCTAAAACAGAGCGTGTTTCGTCTCTGAAAAGTTCCCATTTTGGTAGTTGGTGAATACCATGACGTTTTTGTTGTTCTTGTTTGTTTTCTTTCGTTTGTTGTTGCTGTTGTTTTGTTTTTGTTTCTTTTCTTTCTTTCTTTTTTTTTTTGTTTTGTTTTGGTGTGGTTTTGTTGTTTGCTTGTTGGTGTGTTTTTGTTTTTGTTTTTTCTGTTGTTTTGTTTGTTTGTTTGTTGTTGTTTATTGTTGTTTTTTTTTTGTTTGTTTGGTTTTGGTTTTTAGTTTGTTTGTTTGTTTGCTTGTTTGGTGGTGGTGGGGATGGGGTGGGGGGCGAGTTGTTCTCGTTGTTGCTTGTGGGTTTTTTTTTGGTTTGTTTGGTTGGTTTTGGGGTGGATCTGTTGCTTTTGTTGTTTTGTCTCGTTTGCTTGATTGTTTGTTTATTGTATGTTGTTGTTTTGTTTTGTTTTATATTGGTTTTTTATTTTGCTTTGTTTTGTTTGGTTTTTGTTGTTTTGTTGTTGCTATTTTTTATTTTGTTGTTGTTGTTTTGTTTTTGTTTCTTTAGTTTTGTTTGGTTGCTGTTGTTGTTTTGTTTTTTATTTTGCTTTGTTTTGTTTGGTTTGGTTTTTGTTGTTGCTGCTGTTGTTGTTTTTTATTTTGTTGTTTTTTTTTTTGTTTGTTTGCATCTTCTTCAATTAATACTCAAATATGAAGGTGTATAGATCCACATTTGCCACTACGATGCAACAACAACATCAACAACAACAACAACAACGGCAACCAAACTACCTTTAGTTTTGTTTGGTTGCCGTTGTTGGTGTTGTTGTTGATGATGTTGTTGCATCGTAGTGGCAAATGTGGATCTATACACCTTCATATTTGAGTTTTAATTCCAGTGCCGTTTATTAACAATAACAGAATTTAATTACCGTTTCACGTCTTGACATCTTCATTGTGACCCTATTTACAGCCTCGTGGTGGCAACTGTACCTTCAATTTTACAGAAGTGCAGTGCCTTTTTATGATCAATAACGACATCAATTACTTGTTCATGTCTTGACATTTTCATTTTGGCTGCATTTAAAGCCTCATGGCGGCAACTGTAAATGTACCTTTAAATGTCCGTTCGTGTTGTTTGTTTCTGGTTTTAAATTCAAGTGCTTTTGTATGGCCAATGATGTTGAATTAATTACCGGTTAATGTCGTGCGAGTTATTAGCGACGTTCCCTATATAAACCGGAGCTGGGCCTCTAGCTTTTCAACAGTCCTGAGAAGCTTGGACATCACTTGCCATACTACTTCGCTGCGACATCGTCAGGTGATCGAGAGAAAGCCACTCCATCAGAGCGATGCGGTTTGCCCTCGTTATCGCCCTTGTTCTGCTGGCCGGCCAGGTCAGCGGCAGCGCCCTTCAAAAAGGTGAAGTGAGATTCTTAACAACTAGCTGATGTACCTTGGTTTGTCCGGGATGATGATGTGATGCGTACTAAGTGTTGTTGTTGTTGTTGTTTGTCTCCCTTTCTGGTGATACGTGAGGTAAAAGGACGTGAAACTCCGATTGTCCGAGATGTTTTCCCCACCAGATTGGTTGCGGGGTCCCCCTGAGTACAGTTGGTTGGTTGGTTTTGTGGGGGGTTTAATGTCCTTTTCCACCACGTACGGGTGATATTAAAGACGGGGCAACGATGAAAAAAGCCAGCACACAAATATTTGGCCCCAGCCGAGATAGGAACTCACGATACCCGAGCATAGGAAGGCCAACGCTCTACCATTCGCCCCCCCCCCCCCCCCCCCCCCCCGCTTTGCCCAATTTCATGAACCGGCTAAAAGCGCCGCGAACTGAACCCAACACGCACGCTCACGTGAATCACACGCATTCTCTCACACACTGGACATAAACACGTTACAATCACGTGGTGCGAAGGGTCAGCTCAGCTATTAAAATTTCGGAATTTAGATTTGCATTTATTTTTCTAATTTGGTGGGATGAACATTTCCAAAGCAGGGGGGGGGGGGGGGGGGGGGGGGGGGGAGGAAGCCGGAGTACCCAGAGAGAAGCCCCGACGATCGGCCCGAATGAACGGTGCCACATACGAGAAGGAAAAATTCTTCGCCCTGAGTGGGACTCGAACCCCTGACCTCTGGCATTGGTGACAAGTCTCTTAACCACTAGACCACCGACCGCTCTAATTGTACTCGCATTGTGACACGTTATGTAGTATTCGCCCGTCTGCATTTACTCGTGGTTGTCTCTGTTGCAGATATTGAAAGGGATGCTGCCGGCAACTTCCTTGTCTTCGTGCCAGGGAACGGGAGGGCCGGAGCGACGAAAAATGACGACATCGCCAAACGTGACGAGTGGCCTTTCGTCTATTGGATGTACCCCGGAGCAACGCAAAATGACGACATCGCCAAACGCGACGAGTTCCCTTTCGTCCCTTGGATGCTGCCCGGAGCAACGAAAAATGACGACATCGCCAAACGCGACGAGTTCCCTTTCGTCCCTTGGATGTACCCCGGAGCAACGCAAAATGACGACATCGCCAAACGCGACGAGTTCCCTTTCGTCCCTTGGATGTACCCTGGAGCAACGCAAAATGACGACATCGCCAAACGCGACGAGTGGCCTTTCGTCTATTGGATGTACCCCGGAGCAACGCAAAATGACGACATCGCCAAACGCGACGAGTTCCCTTTCTGGATGCTGCCCGGAGCAACGAAAAATGACGACATCGCCAAACGCGACGAGTTCCCTTTCTACCCTTGGATGTACCCCGGAGCAACGCAAAATGACGACATCGCCAAACGCGACGAGTTCCCTTTCGTCCCTTGGATGTACCCTGGAGCAACGCAAAATGACGACATCGCCAAACGCGACGAGTGGCCTTTCGTCTATTGGATGTACCCCGGAGCAACGCAAAATGACGACATCGCCAAACGCGACGAGTTCCCTTTCGTCCCTTGGATGCTGCCCGGAGCAACGCAAAATGACGACATCGCCAAACGCGACGAGTTCCCTTTCGTCCCTTGGATGTACCCCGGAGCAACGCAAAATGACGACATCGCCAAACGCGACGAGTTCCCTTTCGTCCCTTGGATGTACCCTGGAGCAACGCAAAATGACGACATCGCCAAACGCGACGAGTGGCCTTTCGTCTATTGGATGTACCCCGGAGCAACGCAAAATGACGACATCGCCAAACGCGACGAGTTCCCTTTCTTCCCTTGGTGGCTGCCCGGCGCAACGAAAAACGACGACATCGCCAAACGCGACCAGATCCTTTAGAACCCGGCAGGGTTCACGGGGTTTGTTCCAAGGGCGACTAGAGATGATGACGACATCGCCAAACGCGAAGCGGGCCACGTGAGGGTGAAAGCCTCATGTGGCTAGCTGATATTTCCATATGATTGTTAAGGTTAGGGACTAGGAGAGATAAACGCGAAACATGCCACATGATATCATTGAGAAGACGTCTCCGTTTTTCCCCTGGTTCTTGGAGACTGTCCATGTTAAAATATTAAAAGTAGAAACGTCATCCTCGCCGAGAAAGAAGACTAGACACTAAAAGGATTGGAAACTCAGTACAGAATCTTTTCTGAAAACATGAATAAAAATTAATGGAACAAATCCAGTTGATATTAAATTGTGTGTGTTTGTGTATGTGCGTGCGTGCGTGTGTGTGTGTGTGTGTGTGTGTGTGTGTGTGTGTGTGTGTGTGTGTGTGTGTGTGTGTGTCTCTCTCTCTCTCTCTCTCTCTCTCAATGACAATGAAGTCTCCAGCTGCAGTGTATGTATTTTGTATGTCGGCCAGGCTCTTGCCTTTATTGCATCACATCTTAGTAACACACACACACACACACACACACACACACACACACACACACACACACACACACACACACACACACACACACGCACGCACGCACACATGCGCGTGCGCACGAACAGAGAGAGACAGAGAGAGAGAGGAACCTACGAACAGCTCATACTTCAATGAAAGCAACAGTCAGACCGTCATGCTAAAAATAAAATGCGCACGTGTGTGTGTGTGTGTGTGGTGCGTGCGTGCGTGCGTGCGTGTGCCTGTGTGTGTGTGTGTGTGTGTGTGTGTGTGTGTGTGTGTGTGTGTGTGTGTGTGTGTGTGTGTGATTTCTTCTTTCTCCTTCCTCTTCTTCTTTTACATTTTTCTTCTTTACTTCTTCTTCTTCTCCTTGTTGTTATGTTATAATAATCTCCTTCATCTACATAACGTAGATCTATCACTTTTCACTTGTCTGACTGGACCTGGTTGGGGCCAAGTAATTATTGTGCGAGCTGTGCTTTTCCTTGTTGCCCCGTCTTTGATACCACGCATACGTGGTGGAAAAGGACGTTAAAGTCCTACACACCCACCCCACCCTCTCTGGACTGACAGTTTACCAGCGTCAAGAGAGTTCTTACTGCCCCTACATTTTTAGGTTTCCCTATAGCTCAGTAGAGCCTGTCTGGAACACCAAACTGACTGTGAGGCGGCATTTGATCGGGCACCGTCGGATTTCGACAAACTGGCAAAGAAGGGCGGAATGACGGTTGTTAAGGGTAACCCGAGTTTGCTGTTATTGACCGATGTCAGACGCAAGTCGCGTTTGATAATGCTAAATTCGACCTGCTAGTTAATTTTATGCGACTGAAAGGTCTGCAGTCACAAGAAATTATGGACTTCTTTCAATGTTTACAAACTTTTTTATACTTTGTATTGCGTTTTCAAACAGTGATGACAAGTAGCAATAGTATTGTAATTTCGCGGTAAATGTACGCAAAGGTGTCTGCTTTGTGAAAGGCCGATGTCCTAATTTGAAAATCTCTCTCTCTCTCTCTCACACACACACACACACACACACACACACACACACACGCACGCACGCGCCCACGCACACGCACGCACGCACACACACACACACACACACACACACACACACACACCCGAGAGAAAATTAATGGAATATTCGACAGACAAGGTCAATGTCAAGCAAAAAGCAATAGTGTGCAGGTAAGGTGTCTATGACGCAGATTTCGTTACGTCACTGTTTGCGCGAACTTATTCATTTATTGTCTGGAGAAACGTCACAGTCTTGTTTTGTAACACTGAAACTTGCTGCTGCGCGCAGCAAAATCTGCCCCATCCTATAAAGTTGTTTCTCTATAGAGAAACAACTTAAAAATCGAAACGTTTCATATGCTTTATAAATACCAGATCTTTCACAGCATATAATTATGCTCGAAGAAATAATTCTGCTAAATCAAGGGGAGGTCTGTGTCTTCAGAGAGCAAAGATCTTGGAAACATAAAGATAGTTCACTTACCTCCCATTGAGGGACAACGCGTAAGAGTTGTCTGTCCACATTAGCGCGCGTCCCGCAGATCTAGGAACTAATGGCAGTATGGCAGAAAGCCAGAAACGACGCAAAAATTCGGGCGTACAATGGTGTGCAGCGCCGAATTGCTGTAAGAAGCGAACACCAGGAACAGGAAGACCTTTCTTTCGATTCCTAGGTCTTTGGTCTAAGTTCGTTTGAGGTATGTCTGTGTCAACGTCTGTGAATAGTCTCCCTCTGTAAGGCTCTCCACTTCATCTACAAGTAACTTTGCCGTACCACATTCGCTTGAACGTACAACATCTTAATCCTGTTGCAAATCAGTGTCTTAACGCTCTGCCCTCGACGCAAGAAATGGCCGCATGTTTCAGAGGTAGGCAGATAGACTGGACATGCTTCACTGACTTCAAACTAGACGTAAACCTTTGCAATACCGCATTCGCACAGTTACAACTTGAACATACAACATCTTAATCCTGTTGCAAATCAGTGTCTTAATGCTCTGCCGTCGGCGCATGAAATGGCCGCATGTTTCAGAGGTAGGCAGCTAGACTGACACGCTTCACTGACTTCAAACTACACGTAAGCCTTGCCGTACCGCATTCGCACAGTTACAACTTGAACATACAACTTCTTAATCCTGTAGCAAATCAAAGTCTAATTCTCTGTCTTCGGAGCAAGAAATGGCCGCATGTTTCAGAGGTAGGCAGCTCGACACGCTTCACTGACTTCAAACTACACGTCACTTTGTTCTGCTGCATTCGCACAGTTACAACTTAAACCTACAACATCTTAATCCTGTTTGCAAATCAAAGTCTAACTGTCTGCCTTCGGAGCAAGAAATGGTCGTATGTTTCAGATGTGGGCAGCTCGACATGCTTCACTGACTTCGAGCTACACGTCACTTTGTTCTGCCGCATTCGCACAGTTACAACTTAAACTTACAACACCTTAATCCTGTTTGCAAATCAAAGTCTAAATTGTCTGCCTCACGAGCAAGAAATGGTCGTATGTTTCAGAAGTAAGCAGCCCGGCCGACATGCTTTGTCACAAGCCGCTGGGTCACTACCGTGTCAGGACGCTAAGCTTGGTGGCTGTCTTTGTAGACAGTTTACAATTTGCCCGTGTAATAAATTGACCGAAGGGTTAATCCTGCGAGGACACCGCCTATACCAGCTGTTCCCTGACTTGGCGTGCCTCCCTTTTTTGCGTCAGGGAATTTCAACTTCACAAAATTAATCGGTGCGCGGAGGGCGTGCGAATGAAGTGTTTTGTATGGAGAGGCGTTATTGGATACAAACTGCTCCACGGTTTGTTGATGTGAGTATTTACACACAGTGTGTGCAGCAGGAAAGCATGCCAAATATGTCTGTCTGTCTGTCTGTCTGTCTGTCTCTCTCTCTCTCTCTCTCTCTCTCTCTCTCTGTCTTTCGTTCTCTCTCTCTCTCTCTCTCTCTCTGACAGGTTCTCGTGAACTTATATCTTAATCCTTGTGTGATAAAGTTTCATCATCACCATCACCATCATCGTCATCTCTCTCCCTCTCTCTCTCTCTCTCTTGTTTCAGTGTCTAGATTGTAGTATTCTGTAGTTTGTAGCTTCAAGGTCAGCTGCCTCTCTAACTGTAACCTATACCTTGTAAAATATAGTCAATAGTCAACTCACACACACACACACACACACACACACACACACACACACACACACACACACACACACACAACCTCGCCCCCACCTCTCTCTCTCTCTCAAGATCCTTCGTCCATTGTTGCTTTGCTATATGTCTCTTAAACCAATCAATCTCGCCCCCCACCCCTCCACCCCTGCTTCCTCAAGATCCTTCGTCCATTGTTGCTTTGCTATATGTCTCTTAAACTAATCAATCCCGCCACCCCCCGCCCCCCTCCACCCCCACCTCCGACCGCACTCCGCTCCCACCCCTTCCCCACCCCCACCCCTCCACCCCTGCTTCCTCAAGATCCTTCGTCCATTGTTGTCTTGCTATATGTCTCTTAAACCAAACAATCCACCCCCCCCCATCCCCCTCTCCTACCCCTACCCCTTATCGCACTCCACCTCCGCCGCCCCCCCCCCCCCCCCCACTCCCCCCTCCCCCTTTTTCTTCCTGTACATCCTCCGTCCATTGTTGCTTTGCTATATGTCTCTTAAAGTGTTCGAGCCTAACCATTCTCTGCCCGCTACATGTTCAAGAGAACAAGCCATTACATACCGGCTGGAGCCAATTCAAGCCACTATTTCCCCGCTAGGCCCGAGACCGCTGCGGACTGCACAATATAGTGGCTTCAATTGGCTCCCAGAAATCTGTAGATTTCAAGTAAAATTGCGATTTTTGCCGGCAATGTGTTTTGAAGAGTTATCTGCTGGTTGGTTTGATAGTCGGGTCGGTCGTGCGTTCGTTTTATTTCGAAGGTTCTCTGACAGGTAGTACGGTAGGTAGGGCGGTCGGTGGTCTAGTGGTCATTGTCACCAATGCGAGAGATTAGGGGTTCGAGTCCCACTCGGGGCAAAGAATGTTTTCTTCCCGTATGTGGCACCGTTCATTCGGGCCGATCGTCGGGGGTTCTCTCCGGGTACTCCGGCCGGCTTCCTCCCCCTCTGCTTTGCAAAATTTGAAAAATAAATGCAATTCTAAGTTCCGAAATTTAAATAACTGAGCTGACCCTTCGCACCACGTGATTGTAATGTGTTTAAATGTCCAGTGTGTGAGAGAATGCGTGTGATTCACGTGAGTGTGCGTGTTGGGTTCAGTTCGCGGCGCTTTGAGCCGATTCATGAAATTGGGTAAAGCGCCTATACAATACTCATTTTTATTATCATTACTAGGGAGATAGTACATTCTGGCAAACAACCCTCAATTTGTTCCTTTCTTGATTTCTTTCAGTTTCTTTCAGTTGACTTCCAAGTTTGTTCGTTTTTTTTGTTTGTTTTCTGTTTTTTGTTTTGTTGTTGTCGGTGGTGGCGGTGTTGTTGTTGTTGTTGTCGTTGTTGTTGTTTGTTGTTTTGTGCAGGCGTTTCTTAACTTCATAACGTCAGGCGAACTGGACTCACTCCAAATGAGAGAGGGGGGTGGTTGATGCATGTCAGACATGGACAGTTTCAAACCCAGGTGCAAACCGGGTTTTCTTATGACATTGTACATTTCCTCTCGCTTGCCACACTAAAAATTTATCTCTTGAATTCTGGGAACTTGCGAAACTCGTTTTTCTTCGCACAGCATGCAGGCAAGTTCCGATTACTTTAAAATCCTCTCCGACTGGTTTCTCTAGGGTTCATTCCGCACCCCCTGATGGGGTATGGTCTGCTGTAATAACGTAGTTTTACTTAGTCAGAGCGGAAATCAACAAATGAGTGAGTGTCTGTTTTCGTCACCTGTTTAGAATGTCTTCTTCTCCATGGTTTTTGAGTTAATGGACACGTACACTAACACGCACACGAAGCCACGCACGCACACCGCACACACACACACACACACACACACACACACACACACACACACACACACACACACACACACACACACACACACACACACACACACACACACACATGCACCAACATAGTCTATTATTACAGGTCAGCTGCCTCTCTCTCTCTCTCTCTCTCTCTCTCTCTCTCTCTCTCACACACACACACACACACACACACACACACACACCCCAGAACGCTCTCCCCTTCCCACTCCGTACACCATCATCCGAAACCCACCACTCCAAGTGTTTAATGCGCATGGCTGTCGCTGTAAATAACTGACAAATGCAATGGAGGCCAAACCATCGGAGCCCGATACCGAGATATCATCGCTGCGCTGCACAGCATACATACATCGGTGCATCAGGTATAGAAGCACTTAGACCCCACCCACTAACCACTGGTATTTTTTTTTTCATTTACTGCATACGTACACCTGTTTATCGTGCTGGGATCAGTCTCTTATTTAATTAAATCGGAGCCGTGTGGACTGCAAAAGAATGGTTGATATGGCGGGCTTGTTGTTTGCATGACACGGACTTTCTCTTCGGTGAAAACCACTTTGCAGCGCCTGAGCACTTGTGTGTCTTACGATGTTTTCCCCGAAGGAGGGTGTTGATCAGTCGATCGTGGTCGCTTTGTCCGTTCGTTCGTCTCAGTTCTTACTTGAAGGGAGGCAACTTTCGTTAGAAGAGTGGTTGCCCGTCGCCTGTAAAACTGATCAGGATTTACGCTACACTGACTTTGGCTCCGCTCCAATCAGATCATTTCTGCCGTCTTTACGTTTACGTTTCGACTGCACAGTCATGTGTGTGTGTGTGTGTGTGTGTGTGTGTGTGTGTGTGTGTGTGTGTGTGTGTGTGTGTGTGTGTGTGTGTGTGTGTGTGAAAAAATTGTGATTTGTTGTTTTTTGTTATTTTACAGAAAATACACGGTATAGCTTACGAACATGCTTTCACTGATATAGCTCAGTCGAGACTTGAATTCTTTTATTCACCTAAATACAAAACCTCCTACTACGATATCATTGGTCTAATATACAGGAATGGCATACTAATAGTCTAGACTGAGCTGTATGAACTTTAAACAAAACTAGTGTTTGTCTTCGATCTCGGCCGGGACCGGACCCACACCATCTGCCGTCTGTGTGCAAACATTTGGCTTTATTTCATGTTTCGTCTGTGTCCACTTTTCCGGTGAGAACTCGCCATCTTGCAGGTCCAGCGGTCACGTGACAGAGATGAAGGACCGTGACTGAGACAAAGATAGCTTCGCCACACCCTGGACTGTGGCTTCTGTTACACTGCCCGCTCTGTTTCACCCTCCCTCCAGCTCGTCTATACGCGCATCGGATCCACCCGAACCTCCCACTCCAAGCAAAATAGTAATTCTGCGTTGAAGAAGACAGAATTAACAATAACAATAATTACTGTTATTGTAAGACGGAATTGCTTATTTGTTTGGAGTAATAATAATAATAAAATAATAGTAGAACATCAACAAACGATTATCAGGTAGTTGTGTGTTCTGTATTTATCTCTGCTCTTCCGCATGGTCTCGTGTTCTGCTCGGGCTTATCCGTGCTAGGATGACCCCCCCCCCCACCCCCACCCCCTCTCCTGATGTGTACGACTCTGAATGGAGTGCGTAGTGACTCGGCCGTTCTCCCTTGACTGTTACAGCACTCTCACATTTTTTTTTTTTTTTTTTTTTTTGGGGGGGGGGGGGGTGTTTTTTTATGGCTGAATGATAGTGGCGTAGTCAGATCCCTCTTCACGGAGAACAGTCATGCTCATACCTCCGTGCAGAGTAGGAAGCCGGGATCGTCAAGTTGGAAGAGCCCGCGTTACAATTCCACTGAGATGTGAGTAATTCTGCGTTGGTATGGTTGGTTCGCCCCCTTGTGTCACTTGCGGCGCCTCGTATGAATGCACTACGACCGCCGTCCAAACAATATGGCGATTGCACCATTACTGCAAGACAATCCCCAACCCTAAACCTGACACTAATCCTAACCCTAACCCGAAATCTAACACTAAATCGAACTAAGCTAAACGAAAAGGTAAGTTGACGCCGCACGAAGGGAGACAACTGTGCCTATGTGGGATCGCTAGATCTAGCAGTTCCCTGCACAGAAAACAAAGAGGAATGGCTCCATCCATTAAAGTTGTTTTTGCAAATTTCATGCTATTTTATCTGTTTTGTTGTTTGTCGTTGTCCTCAGTTTTTGTTACTTTCTCTTTTCCAGCGTGTATCAGGAAAACACACACAGTTACAGAATCCCATACACTCATATAGTTACATACATAGGTCATTTGCATACATGTGAACTCATCAAACTACGCTGTGACTGCAGAAAGACTAGCTCGTGCACTTAAGGGACACTGTGGCACATCTTGAATTATTAAGCAAGAACGGCCATCAAATTAGAGGTGTGCAATCTGAACAAAAATCCTCAAACAGTGTTTTAAAAAAACAAAAACAAAAAAACTTTCCGCCTGCACCAAAACACACAATCAACTCTGTCACAACTACAGAGTTCTCGGCGTCTCTGAGAGCCCCATAAAAGCCAAGGGCAGCCTGATTTCACAGCTCGGTTTGCGTTTTGACATTGCATTCATATCTCTTGAAAGGAGAAGATCCCGCCCCCCTTGTTGTGTCCCTTGTGATGAGCCTTTCACAGTTCATTATATCCTGATCTCGTGCGTGGATCTCGCTGAGATCAGAAACAAACATTATTCTGCAGACTCACTGAGGATGCTGATCAGGGATGTCCCCCCTGACAGCATCTTCAGTTTCTTGAAAGAGTGTAATCCTCTTTTACAAAATTTAGTCTTTTAGCAAAGTGTGATATTGTTTTTAGTCTGGAAGGAATTAATCTTGTACAGGATCTCATTTAAGCACACAAATGCCTCATACATATTTTTACATCATGTTTTAAAGGACCCTGGCAGGATGGCACTGTGTTAGCCGCGAAATAGTCTAACTAACTAATTCAGTGTGCGGTGCACTTCTAGCTAGAACAACACACACGCCGGCCAGTGTCGGCACAATGGTTTCAGATGCTATAATCATTGTGACCCAAGTGACTGTCTCTGATGCAAAGATTAAAAAAACATTCAATGAAAAGTTTTCTGCGCGCTGTTGTATGCCTGCCATTACACGAATGGGGTCCTTAATGGCCAGGAAGAAAAGCTACAAAAAATATTTTGCTTACCAGACAGCAATTCAGTACACCGTCTCTGAGCTTTATTCAATATCCCGTCATACTCTCAAACGTCGGATAAGAAATACAACGCACGGAGCCTGGCAGACGGCTCAGACCATGCCAAACGATTCTGGATAAGAATTAACCGTGACAAGAAAATAACCGGTTTGATCACGTGATGTAACGGCCTGTCATAACCACTTCTGGTGACTGCAGTCCAAGGGAAATCCACAAAGCACGGTATCAGGTGTACACTAACCGCATAACCCTTCTTCGTGAACCTGTCACGGTTCGGATACGTAGAATGTCCACAGGCGTGTAAACGGTTGTCCTGCCCCAACTGTCTGTCTCGATAGATCAGATTGGACGAAAAGCAGACGTCTGAGCGCGCGCGCACGTCTCACGTGCCGTGTAATGAAGGCTCTGATTGGATGATTGCGTGCGCACTTAGCTGCTGGAGGCTTGAAAAGTTTTTTTTTGTCGCCTTTTCTTACTCAGGAATCAAGTGCTTCGCGGCGACGAATGCCAATCCTCTGTCTGCGATTTGGATTTTTTTCCCCGAACAAAGTATACGTTTGTTTCGCTTTTTTTGTTTTTTTTGTTGTTGTTTGTTTTTTAACGGAGACTCCATGGTGGCTACCATTAGGCAAAACAAACCACGCTTTGTTTCCGACTTCAGAAATGATGATGATGATGATGATGATGTCTTATAGCCCGAAGAAAACCTCAAAGCACATCATGCTGGTAGCGCGGGATGAGGGGTGTGTGTGTGTGGGGGGGGGGGGGGGAGTGGGAGGGATAAGTTATAAGGTAAAACGGAAAAACAACCACAAAGCTGGTAAGCATTTTTTTCCCTGTTAACTCATGGAGATTCCATCATGGAGACACTCCTACCGTTGAAGTCAGATAGTGCATTATTTGTTAACTGAGAGGAAGTTAACTGAGTGCAACCGCTCTGGAAAATAGGCTCAAAAAGTAAAATCAGACGATTTTTGTTTAATCCCTTATGAGTGTGAAATTCGGATTGTTTCCCCTGGTAGAAGCGCGTCATCGCAGTGCAACTCCACCCACCAGTTTTCAAATTTGCTCGGGGGAATTCATGAAGCCGGTAGGAGAGCTCACCTACTGCACCTCAGCTTGTTGAACCCACGCTGTACCGTGATAACGGTGTTACCCACTAAACTTGGGTGGGGTGGGCGTTTAGGAGTTTTACGTCCCTTTCCACCACATGGGGATGATATCAAAGATGGGCCAACGAGAAACAGGCCAGCACAAATATATGGCCCCAGCCGGGATTGGAACTCTCGACCCGCTAAATTTGGACGCGCTACTTATAAGTACATTCACGTACCGAGTGAACTACTGTTTGTTACGTGGCGAATGTTTGAAGAGCCCGTCGTCTTACCGAGGAATACGATGACACACAGGCGAACACTCCTCACGTAGCGAGTTCTTATAATTATTGACTGCGGAAGAAGTCTCTTTCACTCACAAAAAGACTCGTGAGCGCGTAGAAAATTTATAACCGTAAGGAGTTTATTACAGTACTTCTCTGGTGTCACACTGCACTCTCAAGCTTCGCACATAGAAGCTTCTCTCGTGCACACCGGAAAAGTGGTAAGACGACAGGCTTTTCAAACTTTCACCACGTAACACTGTTTTCTTTTACTGGCCTCAGACCACTAAACTGAAAACGTGGCCACAGCCGCTTTCCGACCTCGGACATTTTCTAGTGCTATTAGCTGTCTTCTCGACAATTTTACGGAAATGGATTTTTTTTCCGGGGGGGGGGGGGGGGGGCGTGCTTGGCTGCGACACGTCTTGTCAAGACGGAAACTAAGTAAAACGTGCATGTTTAGTCTGGTTTATCTTGCCTTCGTGTTAACATGCGCTAAGTTAGCGTTGAGTGTGCATGTTTAACTAAATTCCTACCAGGTAAGTTTGGGGTTGTGCTCCAGTGACCTCAAACAACAACAACAAAAAATTCATAATTAATTCACAGTCTGCGTGGATTTAATTTGGTTTATTGGGAGTGTTTGCAATTTGATTATACTCGTGTTTGCCGCAGCAAGAGCCGTCAGGGATAATCCTGCCTGATTTTCGCATACAGGGCCAAACCCAAAACCGTGGGATACTGACTCGTGTGCGGCACGAAATGGGTTAACATCCCATGTTCTACGGCAGGGGCCGAGTAATGGAAAACAGATATCCAGCATGCTTATATCGTCACTGACCATATACGTATCCCTCGCCATGCTCAGGCTGGCCAGTTAATGAAAGAAAACGACGAAGAAGACAGGAACATTGCAGGGAAAACAAGATCGTTGGGTTATTGACACATTGCATACCGCGCACGAATATACCACGTTTTTTTTTGTGTGTTTTTTTTAAAACTCTTTTTCGGTTTTGGCCCTGTAAGCGAAAATCAGGCAAGATTAACGGTTCTTTGACTGCAGCAAACACGTGTATAATCAAAGTGCAACACTCCCACCAAGCCATATTTAAATCCACGCAGACATAAATTAATCATGATAGTGTTTAGTAAGCCACTGGTGCAGAACCTAAAACGTACTTGGTAGGAATTGAGTTAATGACCTCAGTATTTATGTTAGATTTATGTGACAATTATGCCCCCTTCTGTCTTTTCTTCTGGGTCACTGTTCTGTGCACCGACGAAACAGTTGCTGTGGTGACCGACACTGATGGGGTAAAACAAGAACAATAAGAACACTTTTTTCCTCACTCCTTTTCAAGTTGTGAGTGGACATTTGCAACCTATCCGCTTCTTCCAGCCCCCCCCCCTCCCTTCCCCACAGGTAGCCATCCATCTCCTCCCCCCCCCCCCACCCCCTTTTCCCACCAGTTCCCCGTCTTTGATACCATTATTTACTGTTTGCCAAACATAAAATATGGCCGACCACGCCCCAGGGCCCGCAACCGTCCGCCCGGAAAAAGAGTGACGTCCCTTGTTTTGCTTTCTTGTCACGTTTCGGGGCTTGGCCACATGGGACTTCCAGTACTCCAGGGGGGGTCCTGAAGCGCTGTGGTCTGTGTTCATTATGAACTTAGCTTCTTGCAGCAGTATAATCTATTGTACTGTTGAGGTAGCCCAGGGTTGGACTGGCAATACTAGGGTCGTGAGTTCGAATCCGGCCAGACTTGAAGCTAAAACATTGGTCGGCGTTGCCCAGTCTTTGAGTTTGATATCACTCTCATAATTATGTTGAAAAAGACGTTAAAACCTTAAGGCAGCCAACGAACCAGCTGATGAGGTGCCGTTAGTGGCCAAACAGCTCGGACAGCAAAGCTAAAATATGAAAATTATTGACAAATAATTACATGTGATTTTGTGTAAGGGCTCTCCGTAAGTGAAACCAGCGTAAACAGGTATTTTCACTGTTGTTGTTGTTGTTGCTGTTGTTGTTGAAAGCCGACAAGCCCTTTTGAAGGAAGTCAATTTGGCGTCATTCACTGACGTCACTTTTCCCCCACTGTCTAATAAAGGTTTTAGGAGTTCACGTCAACAACTGAACAAGATTACATTGGACATCATAGTCATTTGAGGTTCTCGGGAGGTGTATTTTAGGCTCATTTTGATACTTTATTTTTTCCAACTCTCATTTTCGACCAAATCTTCACTAATACAGAAGTCGTCAGCTGTTTCAGATTAATATCCATTGTTGATGAAAAAAAGTCACAATTTTCAGACATCTATTTCCAATAAATATTCACAAAATCACGATTTACCGCCCCCCCCCCCCCCCAAAAAAAAATAAATAAATAAATAAATAAAATAATAATAAAAATAATGAATAAATAAATAAATAAATAAGATAATAATAATAATAATGATAATAATAAAGGAAATAATCATAAATAAATAAACACACGCAAAAAGAGAACAAACGAACAAACAAACCAAAGCAAAAACAAGCAAACAAAATCCCGAGCAGCTTTGGCGACTGCAATACCAAACGCACTATACCATGTCGCTCACGACCTTGTACGCGGCGTACGGGATCGCCGAAACAATGCGACAGTGACCATTTCAGAACCAGTGTCCTGCGGCATTGTACCTCATGCCCATACTGTTGGCAGCCACCCAGGGTTGTGACCGTTGTTTGTGACAGGCTCACGCGGGATTCTGTGTGTGACGGGATCAACCCGTATCGCTTTCGCACACTCATAAGCAGGGCCGGTGTGATGAGGGGGTGGTTCCTGTGTGTGCGCGTGTGTTGACAGAGGGATTAGCAGCGCGCGATCCATGCTAACCCCTCTGTCCAGGAGATTGACTCCAAGTCTGACCTCCACAGAGTCCAGTGCAAACCCTGCTATTGTGGGTGGGTGGAGAGTTTGGGGTGGGTGGGAAATATCGGGGTACAACTCGCAGTGAAGCTTGGGGATTTATTTCATTAATTTTCTGCCACGTAAAAGGGATATTTTCTGCTTACTATAGGAAATAAAACGAAGTAACATAAGCCCCGCTGATGTCAATGTTTAGGGCCAGAGACGTCTTCTTGAAAGTCTGTGTAATAGTTGCCGTTTCAAGATTCAAGATTCAAGATTTTATTTCCTTTTTTCCCCTTTTGGGGTATGGAGGAATACAATAAAAATAACACTGCACAAAGACAAAAAAAACCCCGACAAACAAAGAAAAGAAGAGAGAGAAAAAATTAGGTACTGAGTCAAGTTTCGCACACACACACACACACACACACACACACACACACACACACACACACACAGAGTGTCAAACAGCCCCACTCGCTACAAGAAATTTAGCAAGGTTCAGGCAAAACGCTTTTGGTTCTTTTTCCAATCAGCTGACACAGGTTAAAGGTGGATTTCACTTTTCGGAAACGAACAGGAATGAATTTCTCACGCTCCGACCGAACCGCGGGACACTCTAGTATTACATGGAACTCCAGTAGTACGTTAAAGGGTTAATGCTACCATTTTAATGCACACGCCATGAATTCCCATCATCCTCTAGACCGTTTCAAAATCGGACGTCAACCTTTCCCACAAATTGAACTCATGAGTGGTTAAAGTCACACTGTATGCGCGACCCTTCAGATCTTTGAGTCGACTTTTCCGGGTGAAAGCACGCGCGCGGTCATATACCCTACCCGGGAGAGGGCAATATGAGTGCTTGTACAACATGTAACATACCTGGGCTTAGTGTTGCGTTCTGTTATTTCACTCTCGTAATGCAAACAAGAGAGGGAGAGAGAGAGAGAGGGTGGAGAGAGAGAGAGAGAGAGAGAGAGAGATGATGATGATAATGATGATGATGATGATGATGATGGAGACTTGTCGATATAGCGCACGGCTCCACCCTAACTGAGTGCTCACGGCGCTTAGGGAGAGGTTTTGAAAGGAAAGATAGTGAGGAAGAAAAAAAAAAAGAAGCTGCAGATGATTACTGGCGTGAGGCACTGGAGAGAGAGAGAGAGAGAGAGAGAGAGATGCTATAGTCGAACCAGGTCTTTGGGCATCCATCGTCCTAATATATCAGTTAGTTACTTTGTGGCTTAATTAACACAGCGCAAGCACTGTCACCTTAAAAGCGATAACTCACCCCAACACGCAACAAAGAATATGAAGATATAGGTGAAGATTTTTTGGTGCTTTTTATGAGTACGAAAGTCATTTTATAATCAGAAAAGTCATTTTCTACTTAGAAAAGTCATTTTTTACTTAGAAAAGTGATGTTATAATTAGAAAAGCCATATAATAAAAGTTATTTAAAAAATGTATTTTACAGTAATTATGAAATGACTTTTATGTTACCAAATGATACCACACCCCCGAAGAAACATTGGCACCCCATACACGCCCAGTATCCCGTCCTGTTTCATCGCTGTCACGGCAACAGCACAGCCCAACTGAAACGACTTCGTAAGCCTCTCATTTCCATCGCAGATAACAATAATTACGAGAGATGGTCCTGCCCTGACTTGTCATTTATGACGTAACCGTCCTTCTGCGTCACCCATCTGCATCGCCATCCTGGCACCGTCAGTCATTGAAGCACGTGACGCGACTAACCACCTGTCAGCGGGTAGAGGCGAGCACAGCTGTTGCGAAATGAGGGAGATCTGGAGAGCAGTTACAGGCCGAATGACATCGTCAAGAGCGCTTAACGGGAGAGAAACAGTTAAAATTAAGGGAAGGGAACGACAGAGAGACGCATTTCTTGACCTTAATGTGCCAGTAACCCGTATGAGGGATCCATTCTGAAACGAGTCCGTCAAGTCGAAAGCGGACGCGTTGCTGCAAGAGTGGCCGTTGATGTTACCTAGACAAGATGGTTTTATGGCAGTGAATTGTAATGCTCTTGAGTGCACTGGGGTGAGCGGTGGTCTAATAGGTCGGATTTGGCCGCTGCGCTACTGAACGGCCGTCACCAATGTCAATGGCGATAAAGCGTGGGTTCGAGCCCAGGTCGAGCTTGTGATGTGTGGTACCGGTTCTTCCTGGCTGCCGGGCTGCTCATATTGGGTTTCTCTCCGGGTTATCCGGCTTTCCTCCCCCCCCCCCCCGCAAAATTGTAAAAAATATAGGATAGGTATTTGGGTGGCGCTGCACCGCGACGACGCGCTTCCCCCGAGAGAAGCAGCCCGAATTTCCCGAAAGGGGTAATTAAGTAGTTTTAAAAAAAATTCACGTGAGGGCAGACTGGTCTAGGTTTCTGTTTCGTCACAGTATGTATGGTATGCATGTAGTCTATACGTTTCCTCTTGCCAGGAATAGTTAGTTACTTGTGGCTTTGCGCCGCGCAAGCAACAATGGCTAATTCACGGCTGATCAGAGTCCCTTTTCTGCCATGTCTTTTAAAACATAAGAGATTTTTGTTCTAAAACAGGATGTAAATATATGGTTAAAAAAAATCAGTTTGGCTTAAATGAAATCCTGCTAGGGATATTGAATGGCTGGAGATATCTAAATCAAAGTATGAATAAGATAACAGTTAATCGTATAAAACATCCTTCTGGAAGTTGAAGATGTTGTCGGTGAGGGGGTGGGGTGGTGGTGGTGGTGGTGGTGGGGGGGGGGGGTGTTGTGTTGTCAGGAAGGTGTTGACTGAAATTAAATGTCTGTGCCTCTGAGTGGTCTGTCTGTCTGTCAGTCATGTTATGTGTGTAGTATGTGCACGCGCATATTAACATGTAATACCTAGGTCTGTTTGTCTCAGTGTCTGTCCGCACATGCGTCTGTCAGTTACTCCGTCAATTAAATATCTGTTACACGTACCCGAACAGTTCATTGCATGAGCTCTCTCTCTCTCTCTCTCTCGGGTCAAGTCACTAGTGTTGAAAGCTAAGAAATCTCTTTGTGATCAATTGATAAAAGACAAAAAAGACACGTCATTACTTTGGCGTGCTGTTAACCTTGTGACCAGGGGACATAGTAACCAGTCTTCTGCTGTCCCATCTACACTCACTGCTGATACCTTTAACAAACACTTCTTGTCAGTCGCTGAGTCCTTAGCACCCTCAAGTGATAGTCCCAACTCCTACACCTGCCCCGATGCCCTACTAAGCTTCTGCAAACGGAGGACAGCTGGTACGGCACCTTTTGTGATTCCCCCAATTGCAATCCATGAGGTAGGCAAACTCATCAGTACATTGGAAAACAAAAAGTCATCTGGTCCGGATGAAATAAGTCCAAAAATACTAAAGTTGTCCCTCCCCTATATAGTGGACTCCCTTACATACATTTTCAATCTGTGTATCCGAACTAATACTTTTCCTACTGAGTTTAAAAAAGCCAAGGTTATTCCACTGCCGAAATCAAAAGATCTCACAGACGTAAATAATTATCGACCAATTTCTCTCTTGTCTACTTTGTCAAAGCTGCTCGAGAGACATGTCCATAAACACCTCCTCCATTACCTGGAAGACAGAAAGCTTTTGTATTCTTTTCAGTCAGGATTTCGCCCCAAGCACTCTTGCCACACAGCGCTGACCAGACTGGTCGACACATGGCTCACTTCGATGGATCATTCACAACAAACCGGCACTGTTTTTCTCGATTTTAAAAAAGCATTCGACTTAGTGAATCACACCATCCTTTTACAAAAACTCCAACCGTATCTGTGTAATTCCGATGCTGTTACGTTTTTCGAATCGTACCTATGTGATAGAAGACAAAAAGTGCTTCTTAATGGATCATATTCCTTTCAAGGTCTAGTAAAACATGGTGTGCCTCAGGGCTCTGTCCTTGGGCCACTACTGTTCTGTATATTTATTAATGATTTACATCTCCACTTGAGCGAAGATGTCATATGCGATATGTTTGCTGATGACACAACACTCCACACACCAGACAAAAGTATCACAGTCATTAGCAAGCGTCTCCAGAAGGGACTGCAAGATGTCTCTGACTGGTGCGACTTAAACGCTATGGTGCTTAACCCAACCAAAACTGAATGTATGGTGATAGCTACACGCCAAAAGCATCAACTTGCACCTTTGACTCTCCATTTGTCCCTCAATGACAGCACTATAAAACAGGTCACACAGCACCGACTGCTTGGTCTTACTATTGACCGCCACCTTCAGTGGGAACCCCACATCAATAATGTTTGTAAAAGTGTCTCTCGAAATTTGTACATGCTGTCAAAGTTGCGATTCATAACAGATGCTGACACGCGTAAGTTATTCTACAATGCCCATATCAAGTCCCACATAGACTATGTGTCAACGGTGTGGGATGGTTCGAGTAAAGTTCATTTGAAGAGGCTGAATTCTTTACACAGGAGAGCTGCAAAATTAATATTACCACTACCAACCTTCTCAACAGATCAAAAACTTAAAGTGTTAGAAATTCTTCCCCTACAGTGCCACTTTCAGTTTAACAAAGGAATGTTTATGTACAAACTCCGCAAAAAGTTAGTTCCGGAATATCTTGCATGTACTCTCTCAGAATCCACATCCATAGACTCTAGGTTAGGACTAACTTTTAAAATCCCCCGTCCCCGCATTGACATGTATAAAAGTAGTTTCGCATTTTCCGGAACTTCATTGTGGAATTCTCTTCCTGTCCATGTTAGGCACAGTCGGTCAGCCTCATCATTTAAAAGCAGCCTCTTCAAATATCTATTAGCCTACAAATAACAAACAATCATAAAAATAGGTACCACACGTTCACATAAATATGGACATACTAGTTCATACATGCGATAATAGTGTGTGTGTGTGTGTGTGTGTGTGTGTGTGTGTGTGTGTGTGTGTGTGTGTGTTTGAAGTTTCTTGTTCCAGGTTTACGTATGTTCGATCATTTGGCTTTTTTTTTTGTTTTTTTTTTTGTTTAGTTGTTTGTTCTTAAAAACGGCAAGTTTGAAAATTGGTTGCAAGACCAAAACTTCCACCGTTTTCAAATAAAGTTATTTCAATTTCAATTTCAATTTCAATTTCTCTCTCCGAAACTCTCTTTCTCTCTCATTGTCATTGTCATTCTCTCCCATTCTTGCACGCGAATGTGTGTACGTAAGCGCACAACATGTCTGCAAGCCTTGTACACGGCTCGTCCCCTGAAATGCTCTCTAGTATGGCAAATATTTACTGTCACGCGAGCCTATCTGGGGCCCCCTCTCACAGTAACTGACACTAATCAACGGCCGTCCAGCGTGAACAAAACCCAATCACCCATGAAAGGGAGTCGATAACTCCACCCGTAACGGAACACAAGCCCCCATAACCGACTACCATTTACAACGGGTGCTGCCTGTTCACGGGTGGGCGGTCGCTGCTCGATGGACCGTAGCGGTTAGCTTAGGTGCCCCACGGGGGTTAGTGAAGACGGGCGGGAGTTTTTCCGGTGCTGCCGGTGCTCAATTTTAGCGTATATTAGCTAAATAACGTATTAGAGTTATTACAAGCCGTTAGAGTTAGGCTGTTTTGAGGATACGTGTTTGTTTTTGTTTTCTTTGTTGTTGTAGTGTTGTTGTTTAGTTGTTTGTTTTGTTTTGTGCTCTCTCTCTCTCTCTCTCTCTCTCTCTCTCTCTCTCTCTCTCTCTGAACCTCCCATTGGCCCGGATTTTATGAAACGCTGGATTTCATTGGTGGCATATCCGGAGTACACAAACGCGCGGAAATTAGTGTTTGCTTTACGAAAACGATCCTGGGAAATTGGGTACAGCTTTCGGGCAGTCTCTCTCTCTCTCTCTCACACACACACACACACACACACACACACACACACACACACACATACCGTCACACACACACCGTCACACACACACACACACACACACACACACACAACCTATTTCCTTTGCCTAGATGCTCCAAAAGCCCCGACGATGATTGCTCTTATTTAAAGCCGTTATTTTAAAACATGAGCACGTAGGTACGACGGCATTTTGAGTGTGGAAAAACGCGGTGCTATGCCGTGGGAACCCGCTGAATGAGGGTGCTATGATATGGAGCGGACAGCACCGTAAAAACGCCCGGTCCATTTTGACTCAGCCCCGATGTCGTAGATTATTTCGGAACCAGGATAAATCGGAACCAGTTCCCAAAAATCCTAATATATTTCAGAACCATTCCCATTTATCCTCGGATAACCCTAGGATATCCTAGGATA
Source organism: Batillaria attramentaria (assembly GCA_018292915.2). NCBI lineage: Eukaryota > Metazoa > Mollusca > Gastropoda > Batillariidae > Batillaria > Batillaria attramentaria. The sequence continues at coordinate 388,672 of JACVVK020000233.1, forward strand.
ACCCTAACCCTATTCCCATTTATCCTAGGATATCCTAGGATAAATCGGAATGGTTCTGAAAAGTCTTGCCACCAGGGTCAGGATAAATCGGAATGGTTCCCATTTGTCCGGTTCCGAAATATCCTGTGACATCGGCCCCGTGATACAATGTAGACGCATAAGTATGACAACTCACATTTCCAACGTACGGCTATGCCCGAACGCAGTCGTCACATCTTTGAATCCATCTAGCACCGCAGACAATACACACTTTCACGCACATCCAGACAATACGTACTTTCACGCACACAGTGACGTAACGAAATCTGTGTCATAGACACCTTACGTGCACACTATGCTGCTGCGTTCTTTTTGAGTGGGTGGGTGGGTGTTTGGGAGTTTAACGTCCTTTTCCACCACATAAGGATGATATCAAAGACGGGGCAACGAGAAAAAAGGCCAGCACAAATATTTGGCCCCAGCCAGCGGGATTCGAACTCACGACCCGAGCATTGAGAGTCCAACGCTCTACCATTCGGCCACCCCGGCTCCCCTGCGTTCTTTTTGAACCCAGAAGACACTTAGTATGAAAACTCAAATTTCAAACGTACGGCTGTGCCCGAAAGCAGTCGTCAGATCTTGGAATCCAACTAACACCACAAAAAAACCCTCCGCCATCGTGATTACCCCCCTAGGTACCCCCCCCCCCCCCCCCAGAAGGCTGACTTGCAACGTGAGAATCAGTCGCGTTTCAGTTGGTCCGCATGCTATAAACGGGGTGGATGAAATTGGCAAAAGTTTCTGGTTGATCGGCGTGGCGTGTGTGATGCGGGGTTTTTGCTAGGGTGAACTGAGGACACGGACGGCGGAAAACAAAAGTGAGAGCCGCCTGAGGCGTAGATGATGTTTTTTTCCTACCTCTGTCTCGGTGTGTATGTGTTTCGGTGCATGGCTGTGTACGCACCCATAGCTCTCGTCTTGTTTGAGGCAGGGTTCACTAACCTATTCTGTTACATGCTGTCAATAGCTCTCCATTGAGTGTGATGGTGATGTAAAATTGGGGTTTTCCTTTTCAGTCTAAAATAAAGAAATAGATATTAACAATAACATATAGATACAAATAAAATAAAATAAAGTAAAATTAATAAAAATAAGGAAATAAATAAATCACGAACTCTCTCTCTCTCTCTCTCTCTCTCTCTCTCTCTCTCTCTCTGTGGCCACTAACAGTCAGACCATCTGCCTCAGCTCTTGTCTTGTCCCAACTAGCACCAGCCTACACCGACCCGCTGATTTGGATCCCCGATAGCCACCTGGTACTGGAGCAGATGTGCCGGGGAAGTCACAGGTGGGGAGAGGAAGAGCACACAGCCTGACGTCTGTCAAACGCTACTCGCTTGACTGTTCCAAAATACAGTGGGTCGAAACGATAGGATCTGTGTCAAGTCAACAACAGCATAGCGACATGCAGAATGTATAGGCTGTATGTGTGTATGAGAAGGAATCGGGATATATAGAGAGAGCTGTTATCTGTGATCTGTATCCTGTGTTAGGTCTGCCCCTCCATATTAATTGTTACTCTTAGTGCTTGTTAACATAGTTGATGTGAGGCAATGCCAATGTCTATTTCTTCAATTGTGTTTTAGCCAGTGACTGAGTGTGTGAATGTGTAATGATGTATACATGTATGTCGGTTTTTGTATATCCATGGTATGTTTGTGTATACATGTGTTTATAATTAAGAGGAGCAAAACAAATTCTTCTTTATAATTAAGAAGCGAATACATTTATCTTATCTTATCTTATCTCATCTCATCTCATCTCATCTTATAAGTTTGTCAATCGACCGCCCCAACTGAAGTGTCTGATACTGATTTTGCATGGTGCAGCTATATTATTAACTCAATTCCTACAAAGTAAGTTTGGGGTTGCGCCGCACCAGAGGCCTCACGAAAAAAAGAAGAACAATCAGGATTAATCACGATGATTGTCTGCAAGGGTTTAAATTCGGCTTAGTGGGAGTGTTGCACTTTGAATATATTATATAATTATATTATTGTTATACTTTACTCCTGCTGTGTCGCTCTCTTCGTGCACTCGCAGAGAAGACACGGGAGACAACAGAATACAACTCCAATACTTTATTAACAGAAGATGCGCGGAGAACAAATTCATGAAAGAAGAAGAACCCCGGCAGAACGCTGTTGGTTGGTTGGTTAGCTGGGGTTTATCGTCCACGCCACAACGAGGTGATTGCAGACGGCCCTAAGGGGCTAGTTATGGGGGATGGGGATAGCTACCCTAACTGTACAGTCCAGCTGAACACTTTTCCAATCCAGTCAGACTGCCAGGTCGGCCACAGTTTATGTATCCTTGACTGTAATGGACAAGTTACACAAACAGATCCAGTTCACAGTCAGTGGAAGTGGGGCAACGTGAAAAGGCCTGTACAAATTTTGACCCTGTCGGGATTCGAACCCGGGACCTTTCGATCTCGAGTCCAACGCTCAAACCGTTGAGCCACCGACTCCCCCATAGAACGCTGTGCAGGGCTGCTTATAATTATACTAAACAGGTCAGATCTAGAACATTCCTCAACTTACTGGCAAGTTCGAAATCTTTCCGAGGTGACAATCTACTGACGTTACTGCACCAGCATGTCAGTTCTGGGATGGTCTAGAAATTTTCACCGAAATGCAGTGGCTTTTCGCGATCTCTACAACAATTATGTTATCGACAATTACAAACGATCACTCTTAAGATCCCGTATTGTTACATCCTGCAGGTAATATTTTGATTACTTCCCTGTCTCTGTTTACTTTTCACACTTTCATGTCTCATTAGCCCCGATTTTCTCGAATCCCGGCTGGGGGCAAAATATTGGTGCTGGCCTTCTTCTCGTTGTCCCGTCCGGCTATGATATCAGCCAAACCGGGTGGAAAAGGACGTTAAACTCCCAAACACCCACCCAATCACCCACCCACCCACCAATCTTGGTTTTCTCAGTGTCTTTTGCCGATAGAAAAACTCTTTTTAGCTGCAGTCCGGATCACCTTGTGTGTTCAGTCACATTCGGCAAGTTTAGCACGACTTCGTAAAAAAAACGATTTCGCTGAGCAGCGTAACCCATTAATAATAATAAGAAGAAGAATAAGAATAATAAGTATTGTATAGGCGCTTTACCCAATTGTGTGAATTGGCTCAAAGCGCCGCGAACTGAACCCAACACGCACGCTCACGTGAATCACATGCATTCTCTCACACACTGGACATAAACACATTACAATCACGTGGTGCGAAGGGTCTGCTCAGCTATTAAAATTTCGGAATTTAGAATTGCATTTATTTTTCCTATTTGGTGGGCTGAACGTTTCCAAAGCAGAGGGGGAGGAAGCCGGAGTACCCGGAGAACCCGCGACGATCGGCTCATTGACATTAATTTTACCCATGCTAATTAGGCACGCACGGTAGAGGTCGCGAGCGCTAGCGCTGCGCTTAGCTAATAATGGTACCCCTAATTTACATGTAAATGGGTTACGTTGCTCAGCGAAGTCATCATTACGAAGTCCCACTACACATGCCTATGATTGCATTGTCAGTCGGTCGTAGATCATTCACCCTGTCTGCGCAGCACCTTGCAGTGAACTGAGTGACAACAGTGTGATATAATGCTTCTCTTGAAACTCTTTTATGCTCGTAACACTTCAGTCGTGGTAAATAAACACAGGCATTGCCGCTATGATTTACAAGATATTTTCTGTACGCCCGGCGTTTGTCAGTATATCCTTGCGGGAGTTCGAGAAATTAGCATGAAGGTGCAGCGTCTCCTGCATGTCCTGGGTTTATACCGTCCCGTAGACCAGTTTGCATCCTTCGTCCAACGGTACATTTTTGGGGGTTTTTGTTTGTTTTTGTTTTTCATGTAGTGCTGGCACACTCAGCCGCGAATTAGTCTTTGTGGCTTGCGCGGCTTTAAAAGTCACTCACTCACTCACTCACTCACTCACTCAGCATATCCTTGTTTTGAAAAGGGCTTGAAATAGCTGGCTGATAAAATTTTCTCATTGTTAGAGGGCTGACTAAGCCGATTGTTAGACAGAAAGACAGTCAGGCAGACGGGCAGACATACAGACCGAAAGAAAGACTGGTAGGCAGACAAACAGACAAACACTGAAAACACACAGAGAGACAGAAATAAACTGGAAAGATTGATGGACAAATTGACAGGAAATAAAGGCAGACAGACATGAAGACTGAGAGAGAGAGAGAGAGAGAGAGGAATGGTCGACAGAAAGACGGACACTGCGACAGACAGAAAGGAAAAGGAAACAAGAACGAGAATATTGTACAGGTGGAAGTGAAAAAAAAAATCGACTAGGTGTGAGGAAAGGTACACTTCTTTCTCACGCATGCTTGTCACTCTCATTATACTGGCACGTACCCCCCCTCCCCCCCCCCCCCTCTCTCTCTCTCTACTGAGTCCTGAAAGCTCTACAGGCCATGGGACGGTCCGCTGTGTCAGTCATTCCACCCTTGCACAAGCACACGCGCACGCCCCGTTCCCCACAGCAAAGGGAGAGAGGGGTCGTCCCGCCTCAGTCACCGAGCGCAAATTATCGTCTGTTATACCTCTGCGCGATAGCAGACGGCACAGCACAAGCTTTGACTGAAGGACCCTGCCTGCATTGCTTTGGGGAGGTGTTGCCTTCTTCCTTCGGCTTGTCAGTGTTGTGTGTATACCTTTGCGAGCTTTCGCTTTTCTCCTATCGTCCGCTTTTGCCTGCGAGTTGGCAAAGGTGTTGGATATATTTGCGTGTGCTTGTTGCAAGTGCAGAAGTGGTGGCTGATTATTTTTGGTGCGCGCAAACTTTTGTTTCTGAACTTTCTGCGGCGGCTCACGCCATTTTTTTTTTTAATGCAAATACCAGGAGGTATTTCATGATTTGATTTTTTAATCATTTTCTATCTCGTCAATTTTCGCGAACTGCTGAAAAGTGTTCTGAAGGCCGAATTGAAAGTTGGAATACAGATACGACAAGGCTATTTTCCCTACTTTCTCTTTGACAAGTGTTTGAATGCTTCTGTGAGCTGAAATGACATAATCACGTTTTAACAGACGACCACATGATGTGAACTTTTCATTTTTGCAAATTCATTCCTGACAAAAAAAAAGTGTTCTGAAGAATTGAAATGAGATGATGGTTGGGTGTCTTTTACGTGCATGGCGGACAATTGACAAGAGAAGGTGATTCGGGCCACGATCCAGTAATTTGTTTTGGAAAAGCGAAGTGCTGTTTGAAGACTTTGCTGTCTTTCATACCTTGCTGTGCGCGTGGATATCATCATATTCAACGTGGCGAAAATGTGGACTACACTTGGAGTGTGTTTATTTGTTCTTCTCTCGCTCTCGAGCGTGGAAGCGGCGATGATGCAGTTGCAACGGGACCAGTAAGTAATCACTTGTTAAAGTTTCTGTGAGTTGTTTCCTTCTTTCTTTTATCCGCATGTGGTTTTGCAACGGCCAAGGGCGTAATAATTATCCGCTATAGCGTAGCGAACACTGACAGGGTCCATGTAAGACAAACAGATCGACACATTTCATTCGTACCACGCAAGAGTATCCCACTTTTTATTTATTTATTTATTTTTACTCTTTTTCGGTTTTGGCTCGCAAAACTCAGGCAAGATGCACGTTTCCTCGGTGGCTCTTACTGCAGCAAACTGACGAGTATATTAATCAAAGTGCAACACTCCCATTAAGCCAAATTTAAATCCATGCAGATACTGACGAATTAATTATGATTTTGTCAATCAGGCTACTAGTGCCACACGACCGCAGACTTACTTGGTAGGAATTGAGTTAAGCCATGCACAGAAGCCTTACGTGGAGACTCCACTTTATGTAAGGGTGGGTGAGTGGGTGGGTGTTTGGGGGTTTAACGTCCTTTTCCACCACATGGGGTGATATCAAAGACGGGGCAACGATGAAAAAGCCAGCACAAATATTTCGCCCCAGCCGGGATCGAACTCACGACCCGAGCATTCCACTTTATGTAAGAGATAATTCATTCAAATTGATTCATTAAAGAAGCTTGGGAATTTATTTTAACCCTGGACACGACGCCAGCCTTTCTGGGATAGGAACAGCACGTTTAGGAAGTTCGGCTGGGTGCTGAAGTCTGTCACGTTGTGACAGTCAGATCTACCTGTGGCAGTTCTTTGGGGACGTGTTTTTCCCGTACCCGCTTTTCCTCGGATTTATCGCGAAGACTTCAGCACAGTCACTTTGCATCGTACAACACTGAGATATATACTTTTGACACGCAAGTTGCCTCTCCGCTCGTCTCAAT
>JACVVK020000233.1:400000-485000 GCA_018292915.2 Batillaria attramentaria
TCGCTTTGCTGCCAAAATGTTAGTAGTCTTTGTAGCTTGCGCGGCGTACAGCCCTAACTAATTAACTAGCCGCAGAAAATGGTGCGTCGTCTCGATTCGCAAGGGCTATTTTCTGTACACTGTGGGCAGTCGTGATAAGGCTCACAGCGACGGATAAAAACTGCGGTAGGGAAAGACAGGGTGGCCGTTTTGCAATATTTAGTACTTACGGTGTAAGTACACTGTATATCCGCGCTTGAAAGTTCAAAACTGTGTGGATACACGTCTCTCAGACCCTTCCTTAATTGAAATCTCTCTCTCTCTCTCTCTCTCTCTCCCTCTCTCTCTCTCTCTCTCTCTCTCTCTCTCTCTCTCTCATGTTACGGCAGATCAAGTGTTGACACTGCACTTCACTTTGCAGAATATTTGCAGGTTGCAGCAACAGTTCAAGTAGTGGTACTCGTTAATGCTGACAGGACAGGTCTAGCGCGTCTGCAAGTGCTTGTCTATTTAAATATACATGAAGACGCATCTTCCACTCATACGAAGACATTAGAGGCAGACAAACAAACAAAAAAAAAAAAAAAAGAAGGACATCCCTAGAATTTCCATTTGGTATCAGTGGCGAAACGTTCCCTATAGTTTGCTATGAACCAAAGTTTTAAGTCTTGACTTGCTGGACGTTTGAACAACCGTCTTTTAGAAGAGACTGGACTGTACAGAAACGGTTGTACAACTGCAGCTGCTTCGTTTGGACACTGGCCAACTCTGTCCACAGAACTGGTGATTTCAAGCCTAGCGCGATTCCTATTATCCATCAAGTACCACGCACGCAAATGCTTTGCATGGTCTCGGCATAGCGAGCCGGCTGATCCAGAAAGTTGTACTTGTGAAATGGCATCTGTTGTGAGTGCTGTCGCCAGGGTGGGTGGGGTGGGGTGGGTGGGGTGGGTGTTTGGGAGTTTAACGTCTTTTTCCACAACGCAAGGGTGATATCCAAGACGGGGCAACTAGAAAAAGGCCAGGACAAATATTTGGCCCCAGCCGGGATTCGAACTCATGACCCGATCATCGAGAATCCAACACTCTACCATTGGGCTATCCCGCCATGGCAAGCGACGTACCTTGTAATAACAACTATAACTATGTATAAACACTTTACCCATTTCCTTGACTTGGCCTAAAGCGCAGCCAACTGACCCCAATACGCTCACGTGAATCACAAACATTCTCTCTCACACTGGACGTGAACACGTTACAGTCAGGTGTTGCGAAGGGCCAGCTCAGCAATTTTAAGTTTGGAATTGAGAATTGCATTTATTTTGTGGGCTAAACATTTCCAAAGCAGAGCGGGAGGAAGCCGGAGTACCCGAAGAAAACCCCCGACGGTCGGCCTGAATGGACGGTACCGAATTTGAGAGAGAACCTGATCTCTTGCATTGGTGAAGAAGTCAACCACAAGACCAGCAGGCGCCCCCTGTCGCTTAAACTGTACATAAAGCAGTTTTCGCCATTTTTCCGCAAAACCGGTAACGATGCGATGATCTGTACGGTCTCGGCTCAAGCGAGATTAGAAAGGCGCGTACAAAATGGCTCGCGACCGGAGAATTCATACCGGTCTTGGCGACAAAGTACGGGGCCGGGACCACAAGATTGTGGCCAAACACATGAACACTATGGCCGGTAACAGGCCGGCGTTCAGCCGGTCAAGGACTGGACCCCATGAAAATTCATGGTTTGTGTGTCCGAGTCCGTCCCTTCTGTTTAATGCTTTCGTATAAATGCCTGCGTTTGTGGGTAAATTCGAGGCACTGTCAGACCTACGGCAGACGCTGCGAACCTGCGGAGCTTTCGTACGCTGGTCGAACGGCTTTTCTGTTCGCACATTACGGGCGTAGCCGTGAGCGGACTGCGCCGCGGCCTGGCGCTGGACGATAGACAAAGAGCGAAAGCGCGCGGTCAGCGGTGATTGCCTGGCGTGGCGAGGAAAAAAAAAATAGGACCGTGTTCTATTCACTGGCGAGCCGGCGGCGTGGCACTTCAGTGCCCCTGGCGACCCGATTTGATTTTCTGGGAGTGCATTTTACCGCTGATAGGCGTGCAAAATCGCCACGTCTGACGTAGCCCTAAGCAAGCTGCCAAGGGACTAGACAGATCATAAACTGACAGATTTTCATGGAGTAGGAATGTGCTGCTGACGTTACTGTTGTTGTTGCTGTTGTCTTTCTTCTTCTTCTTCTTCTTCTTCTTCAAAATCGCCACGTCTGACATGGCCCTAGGGGAACCGGCTGGTTGAATGGTAGAACGTTGGACTTCTCATGCTCGGGTCGTGAGTTCGTATCTCGGCTGGGGCCAAATATTTGTGCTGGCTTTTTCATCGTTGCCCCGTCTTTGATATCACCCGTATGTGGTGGAAAAGGACGTTAAACCCCCAAACACCCACCCACTCTCTGACATGGCCCTAAGCAAGCTGCCGAGGGAGTAGAATCATAAATTGACAACTTTTCATGGAGTACGGATGCGCTGCTGACGTTACTGTCGTTGTGACTGTTGTCTTTCTTTCTTCTTCTTCTTCTTCTCCTGCTATTTCTTCTTGAGTCTAATTCAGCTGTCGTTGGTGTTGTTCTCTACTTCTTCTTCTAGCGGGGGAGCCGGAACAGCCGAGCGGTAGAGCGCTGGACTTTCAATTCTTGGGTTGTGAGTTCGATTCTCGCCGGCTGAGACCAAATATTTGTGTTGGCCTTTTCCTCGTAGACACACTGATCTTTGATACAACCAATGTGTGTTGGGGAAAACGACGTTAAACCGTTAAACACCCGCCCACCGCCCTTCTTGTAACCGCAAAATAGTCCTTGTTGTTTGCGCGGCTTTAGGCCACAAAAACAAACCTTTTCTTAAGCTTCTTCAGTCTAATTTAGTTACTGCTGTTGCTGTTGTTGTTGTTCTTCTTCTCCAGCCTTATCCAAGTCGTCTTCTTCTAAATTATGTAAAACAAATTCGAGGGTTCCCGACCAGAACGCACTATCTCTCTTCTTTCTGCCTGTATCGATAGGACCTTCTGGTAGGGAACCATCATCTTTATTGTTAGCAGCTTGAGTGGGACATCACTCATGCCCACCTCTTCATCCGGGCTCGTGTCCCTCGACACTGAGAAAGTCTTAGAGTACGCATGCGGAACTTGACATGGCAGAACTGGAAACTGAGTGCTTTCCTTTCCTTTCAGCAGTGCACGCATTCCTCTCTGTTGTTTTTGTTGTCTGTTTTCACCGCTGCTCTTTTCCTTCACCCCTCTTACGTCAGACTCCGAGATGACACATTCTTGTAACGTCTCGGGAAGGCAACAGTAACGGTTTGAGACTATTGCCAAAACAGATGACTGCCGTGATGCGATGTGTCTTGGCTCCATAGTGTCGCGTCTCTCTCTCTCTCTCTCTCTCTCTTTCTCTCTCTCTGTGGCCACTAACAGTCAGACCATCTGCCTCAGCTCTTGTCTTGTCCCAACTAGGACCAGCCCACACCGACCCGCTGATTTGGATCCCCGATCTCTCTCTCTCAGAATAATTGCATGCCGACTGTTCGCCTTCTGTTTTATTTAGTGTGTGTATTCAGTTAAATCAATAGGCGTGTGTGTGTGTGTGTGTGTGTGTGTGTGTGTGTGTGTGTGTGTGTGCGTGTGTGTGCGTGCGTGTGTGTGTCTGTGTGGCTGTGCTTGTGTGTGTGTGTGTGTGTGTGTGTGTGTGTGTGTGTGTGTGTGTGTGTGTGTGTGCGTGTATGTGTGTGTGTGCGCTCGCGCGCGCAACAGCTGCTCGTTTCTTCTTGTTGTATTCCTTTTGATTAGCTGGATAATAGTAGTCTTTAGTGATGGCAGGTATGAAAACTGACTATTTGACATCAACTGCCTCTACCGTTTTAAAATAAAGTTTCATTGATCATTGATTCTCTCTCTCTCTCTCTCTCTCTCTCTCTCTCGCGCGCGCGCTCTCTCTCTCTTTTGCTCCCCTGCTTGTCATACTGTTTTGTTTTCCTCATTAATTATGCACACCTCTTTGTCTGTGAGGTTAAGATGCAGTGACGCGTACTGAGTTCGGAATTTTCCCCACCTCCCATCCTAAAGCAGGTGGTTGGGAATGAAAAGGCGCGTTGTTTGTCTGTGCGGTGTCGATGTTGTAGCTCATTATTTTGTAAGACACAGGCCGTTAAAGCGAATTAACCTTTCTTAGCTCACAGGCTGACCTGAACCTTAGCCGCACGTTACACGAGACACACACACAAATGATAATAATAATAACTGAGCATTGTATAGGCGCTTTACCCAATTTCATGAATCGGCTCAAAGCGCCGCGAACTGAACCCAACGCGCACGCTCACGTGAATCACACGCATTCTCTCACACACTGGACATAAACACATCAGTTACAAGCACGTGGTGCGAAGGGTCAGCTCAGCTATTTAAATTTCGGAATTTAGAATTGCATTTATTTTTTAAATTTGGTTTGCTGAACATTTCCAAAGCAGAAGGGGGGGGGAGCCGGAGTACCCGGAGAGAACCCCCGACGATCGGCCCGAATGAAGGGTGCCACATACGAGAAGGAAAACATTTTTTGCCCCGAGTGGGACTCGAACCCCTGACGTCTCGCATTGGTGACAAGTCTCTTAACCAGTAGACTACCGACCGCCTCATACACAAACCATATCGTGTTAGTGCTGGCCTTTTCCTCGTTGCTCCGTCTTTGATATCCCCCTTTAAGTGGTGAAAAAGGACGTTAAGCCCCTAAACACCCACCCACATACTCATCCCTGTCTGGCTGCCTCTTTCTCTGTCTCGGGGGGGGGGGGGGGGGGGGGTCATGTGTCTATAAGCAGTGGGGGACTCTCGATCAAAGGTTGTCGAGTTCGATTCCCTGCAGTTCTCATGCTTTCTTTCGCAGCGCTTATGTGTTTGAATTTACCTTTTAACAGGCAACGTATTATAAAAACCCATGTACAGACTAAGCAGTCCTTGTGTAGTGAAAAAGGGCGTTAAATAACGCAGTCCACCATCCAACCAATCAACTAATTGTTGTCTGTTTTTCGGTCTCTGCCTCCTGTGCTACACACACAGAGCAGAATCCTTGGGTCGCTACCCTCCTCGGTCGAAACAAATTCATTCACTATACAGTCTCCCCTCTCTGAAGCACTTTCGGAAAAACCCATAAATCGGCCCACAATGGAAAGAAAGCCGACAGTTGTAATTTCTCGACTATTTACACCTAGTTTCCAGCTCCTTAAATCTGATAGTGATCCCGGTTAAGATTTCACCCGCCGATAGACGAAATCACTGAGGCGTGTCGACACGCATGTTTTAACTGCTCCGCCGAGGTACTTGAGCACTTAACAGACAACCAGCCAAGCGTGGGTGTTACAAAGAATAGGAGTCTCTTTGTGCTCAGCACTAGAAATGTTGTTTACCATTTTAGTGCGAACCTCCTGAGAAGCCGCGGCAGGTGACATTTTTAGACGACCGAAGGGGAAAACAATTCTAGCATCTCAGAACAGACGACTATTCGGCAAGCCCAAAGCCCTGCCCCCTTTATTCTGCCGTGTATTGGCAAAAACACAGTACGTCCATGACGTAATTTGTACGGGAACTAAGGTGATTTCAAGATGAAAGAGGTTGACGTAATGGACTTTTTCCTCAAATGACGTCAGTAGACTTATTGCTTTCTTTCCATGTTTCAGTCAACGTAAAACGAAAATCGAGACGTCTGCTATAGCGTTACGACCATTCGCTGAATAGAAAAGATTCGAGCCGTTTCAAATTTCGTTCGCGCGACCAGCGAACGTTAGCGTGTCGCATTCAGAGCACTACTTTTCATTATGTTAGACTATTTCAAGGTGCGCTACAGTTCCCCCTCCTTCACTCTGCCATAAAGACAATGTTAATTCTCCCTGTGCTCTATGCTGAGGTCTCCATTTGGGGCCTTCACGTTCACAACGGTTGGCTGCAGAGGCACGACTTATTGAATCGCCAACTTTCTATTTTTATACTCAGCCATGACAAGCACAATTGTTCCAAAACATAAACTGTCTTCTTGGAAGCCTGTACAGTGATCCTAGCACTGGCGAGTTTCCTACACATTGCTGCTTCCTAGGTATCGGTATCTGTTATATCTTATCATCTCCTGGGCAAAAAATCTAAGCGTTGCGGTAGGTCTCATTTAATCCATGCCATATCACTTGCTATGTGCACCTTTGCGCAACCATGCTCTCTCTCTCACACACACACACACTCACTGCACTTTCCAAATGCTCTGTTGATTCCTATTCTGACATCTCCCAGGGACTGTGCTAGCCTTTCGTTCTCATGACACCGTCCTCTTTTGAAGCACCCCCACAAGGATTCGAAGACTTTGAAATGCCGCCTCCCTGATGTTCGGCCCACCCTTTTGGAGATCCTGAGGTGGTTTCCTCTTTCTTGGGAAGGTTACTTTGTCACTTTTGAAAAGCCAGATCTTGTGTTTTCACACGAGAGGGCTGAAATGCTCTTCAATGTGTCATCAAAAGGGCAGAAGTGTGGACGGCTGGGGTGTGAGGTGGGGTGGGGAGAGAGAGAGAGAGACTCAGGAATTTATTGTTTAGGCTGACGACCCTTGACAATGGATCCGATGGCACTCACACCGGGGTACAGTCCCGTACACAGCAAGAAGCTGAAACTTTCAACATAATATATGCACGTACTAAATTCAGAAACTTACAAAAATATAATACAAAAGATAATACGAAATATTATGAGTGAGAGGTACTCAAAAATATCAGTGTATACACGTGGAGCCTGAAAATACCAACATTGTGAGAAATGCAAGATGTGTGTGTGTGTGTGTGTGTGTGTGTGTGTGTGTGTGTGTGTGTGTGTGTGTGTGTGTGTGTGTGTGTGTGTGAGAGGGGGTGGGGTGGGGGTGGGGGTTAACGTCCTTTTCCACCACATACGGGTGATATCAAAGACGGGGCAACGATGAACAAGCCAGCACAAATATTTGGCCCTAGCCGGGATACGAACTCACGACCCGAGCATTAGAAGTCCAACGCTCTACCATTCGGCCACCCCGGCTCCCCGAGAGAGAGAGAGAGAGAGAGAGAGAGAGAGGCGCAAAAGCCACTCGACTTCTGCCTTTGTCTTATTACACTGCTCTTGCCATAGACACTTCTCCCCTACCCCACAGAACAGGTGGCAAGAGACAGTTCGTGTGTCTAAACAACCTGCTCACTTGCCTACATGCCTGCCACACGTACAACGGAGCAACGTTGCAGATTTTGCATCCTTTTTTTTTTTCAGTAAACCTATCTGTCCTAGGACAACTCAAAACGTTACGCTGGTTTTTTTCCCCCTCTTGCTCTGACAACAAAGCGAGTCTTAGAACGGATTGGTTTTGAACTCAAGGAACTGATTTTTTTATGACACCAAGCATGCGAAAAGTTCTCCTTTCTTAGCCTGCTTTGAGGAAAACTATGTGCTCAAGGACAGCTCAAAGCGATACACGCGATATTCATTTTCTTGCACTGACAACAAACCGGGTCTTGGACTGGCGGGGCATGGAACGGTTTGGAACTGAAGGGAAAAGAACGGAGGGTTTTAATGACACCAAACTCTAAGCTTTCCTTTCTTCTCGCGTCGAGGAAAAAACTACTTTCCCAGCTCTGGGCTGTATATAACCCGCGAGAATTCCAACCACGCCACAAATGCTTTTGATATTATAATGCAGTTTTTAAGTTATGGACAGGTACATAAAGCCGCCGACAGAGCTGTTGAAAAGTTGAAGCTAAAGGTTTCCTCAGGCGTAAGTCTTGCGTGTAATGTCACCTCGCCCGCCCCTTCTTCAACCTCGGCGCTGTGCGAGACCGAGGACCTCCTACCCGGGGATGAATCAAGATGGCGGGGAGTTGTTTTTTTTCCCCCCTGGTGCAATTCGGTTTAAAAGAAAGTTATACATGTCTGAAATCAAAGAAGGCACATATCTTTAACTCAATTTCTACCATCTCTAAAATCATAGGGTTGTGCACCAGTGGTCTCACTAAAAAAAAAAAAAAATAAAAAAAAAATCATAATAAATTAATTTACGTCTGCATGGATTTAGATTTGACTCAGTGGGAGTGTTGCACTTTGATTATACTCGTGTTTGCTGCAGTTAGAGCCGTCAGGGAACCGTTCATCTTGCCTGATTTTCGCATACAGGGCCAACACCGAAAAAGAGTAAAAAACGTGGGATACTCATGCGCGGTACGAAATGTGTGATGCTGCAGTAACGTTTCAAGTGGTTTGGGGGTTGATAAACAACCCCTTTCTTGCACATCGACCAATCAATTTTGTTCCGGGGTTTCGAATCAGTAGTGTTGGTGATGACTACTCTCATGTGAAGCTACACGTATGTCTGAAAAATGAACTTGCGAGCGTGACGTTTCAAGTCGTTTTCTGGTTGTTAAACAGACCTAGTGTTCACACCGACAAACCGAAATCAAGTGAGCAGTAGCATCGACTGATTTTTAAATGAGAACAGCGCCAGAAAATTCCTTTGATTTCGGAAAGAACGTTAAACTCGCAAACACCCACCCGCCCTCGCACCCACTCTTTATTTCCGGTTTGTCGATGTGAAAGAAAGATGGCGTTTATCAAAGAGACGTAACTCTCACAACCCCATGCCAACATCGCAGTTTTACTTGAAATCTTCAGATCACTAGGAGCCACTTCAAGCCACTATCACGCAATCTGCAGCGGTCGCGGGTCCAGCGGGGAAGGCCTACGCCTTGCGTAATAGTGGCTTGAAGTGGCTGCTACTGGTGTGCAATGGCTTGTTCTTTTTAACCAGTCTTATCATATAGGGGGCAGGGGGGGGGGGGGGGTGGTTGGGCTCGGGCTGTTAGGAGTTAAACGTTATTAAGGCGGGCGTGTGCGTGTGCACGCTCTTTTGTCAGACATGTTGCTGTACCGTAGAGCAATCACATTTTAAAAGTTTTGTGTCAGTCAAGACTACTAGCACCATAACAACTCCCCGCCATTTTGACAAAACCCTGTGCCTGTACCGAGGGCGGAGTACACGTTTACTCTCAATGTGCCACACTGTGCACAAGGAGGTATCTAGGAATAATGAACCAGCAGGAGTTTTAGAAAGATGAACTTATGCCTATAATCCTCGTATAAAAACAAGCTCGGGTATCGCCCTTACACGGCCTCCAGCGGAACCTCTCGCGAGAAGTTAGGACGCCGTGTCCAAAGAATGCGCGTAACCAATACGTTTTTCTTCCTCGACAACAAATCGCGGTTCTCTTTTTTGTGAGCGTCTATAATTATATTTTCCCCTGATGTGTCAGCCTATAGTCGTTGCATAAAAGGGGGAGTCACAAGTAGGATATTGTAAGACCCAGGCGTTGACATTACAGCGGGCCTTGTAACCTACAACCCGTTTTCTCTGCGTGACTGTACTGTTGTGGTTTCTGTACCGACCTTGTAGTATATGTATTGTATTTCTTAGCCAAGCAGTATTTTGGTTAAAGGTCTATCCAACAGAAAAAACAACTCCTTTTGCTGTCTGGATCATTAACCATCTCCTCTTCCTTTCTTGAGGTTCGTACGGGTTTTCTTGTTGTTGTTGGTGGTGGTGTTGTTGTTGTTGTTGTTGTTGTTGTCGTTTTTTTGTTTTGTTTCTCCCTTTCCTTCGTTCGTTCGTTCGTTCTTGACATACGGATATACTGTAAATTTCTTCGGAAATCTTCTTGATTTGTTGTTGTTGTTGTTTGTTTTATTTGTATAGACATGTACTCCGATCTTTGTCTTTTAAGATTTTAAGGCGTAAGATTCATTATGTCTTTCGGCAATGTGCATACTATTTCAATGACTATCTTTCTGTGATTTATGGTCACAAATGCCGTTCTCCGTCAACGCTCCAGAGGAAGCGGTTTCACTGAAACAGCACGCTGAGCAAGAAAAAAAAGTAGTTTTGTGACCTGCCCAGACCTGTACTTTCCTGCGTTTGACCGTATGTGCGGGCATGGTCATGAACCCCTGGAGAAAACCTCCATTGTTAAAGCCCTTCAGCGTGCATCAAACCTGTACCCCTCACCTGACGTACCAACACTGACAGACACTTTCATGCACCCAGACGGACACCTGCCTGCACCTAGACAGACAGCGTTTTAGAAAAGAGGCGCTCTCTCGTTGCAGTGTGAATTCACTCGCTGAGGAACGCCCGTCTTTCACTTGCACAGAAATCTTTTCAACGACACCTGCTACGGGGGAGGCAGGTAGAGAAACAAATCAACACTGGGTTTAAAGTGCTTGAGACATGCACGGTTTTTGCTTTGAGATTGACTTGCCGGAGCAGGTGAAAGTTAAGGCTGTATAAGAGCTATACAAAAGAGTTATACAAACTTTATCTTGAAGAAGAAAGGCTTGTTCAGGTAGCTTTTTCGACGATTTCTGTTTGGGGCCCAGAGGGTTGTACTGGCGCCGATCGTACGGGTCACGTGTTGAAACTGTCTGTTGGCCTTTAGAAAGTCGACAACTTTGTTTGTGTTTGTAGGTTTGTTTGTTGTTTTGATGCATACTGATGCCAGGACAGTTGTCTTGGTGGTAGAATAACAGCTGGGTTGGCGATGCTCGGAGATGATTTCGAGTCCCAGCTTGAACCCAAAAACTTTTGACTTCATCCTCCTTGTCACAAATCACCACAAAGGTACAGTCTGGGCAAAGACATTAACTCTTTCACCGCCATTTTATTTTTTTATTTTTTTTTTTAATATGAACAGCGCTTGCAAGCGCCAAGTTTCTTTTGAACTGTGAGTACTGCTAGGCAATGGGTCTCTTTAAATGCTTAATATATCTCAGAACGTTTTCAAGACTTTCAGGTCGAGGGGTGAAGGGTGGGCTGTTGTGGATCCGTGACAGTGGTTAGATATGCCTATCCAAACACTACACCCCGTGAAATACGGTCCCCCTGGCATGACCCCAAAGTCGACAAAAGTCGCCTGTGGCTGCCGAACAGCATCATAGTAGTGTCGACTAAAGTCGCCTAAGGCAGCGAAAGGGTAAATAATAATAATAATAAGCGCATTAATATAGGCGCTTTATCCCAAATATTTGGCTCAAGGCGCCGCGAGCTATGCCCGTCACGCACGCTCACGTAAATACACGCATTTTCTCACACACTGGACATGAACACATTACAATCACGCGGTGCGAAGGGCCAGCTCAGCAATTTAAGTTTCGGAAGTTTAGAATTGCATTTATTTATTTTTAAATTTTGTGGGCTGAAAATTTCCAAATCTCAAACAACTAATCAACCATTCACCATGTAAAAACAAATAATCAAACAAAAGAGCTTAAACGGCTTGTAATAACCACCAAGTAGCTCAAGAGACAAACAGTTCCCACAGACTACCCAACCTACTTCAATACTTCAAGGGGAGCCGGGGTGGCCGAATGGTAGAGCGTTGGACTTTCAATGCTCGGGTCGTGAGTTCGAATCCCGGTTGGGGCCAAATATTTGTGCTGGCCTTTTCCTCGCTGCCCCGTCTTTGATATCACCCTTATGTGGTGGAAAAGGACGTTAAACTCCCAAACACCCACCCCACCCACCCTCAATACTTCAATAACCGACTAGAATCAAAACCTTGCCGCGTCAGGCGCCTGTGTAAAGAGAACGGGTACACGGGCTGAGTCATGGAACGGGTACACGGGCTGAGTCATGGAACGGGTACACGGGTTGAGTCATGGAACGGGTACACGGGCTGAGTCATGGGACGGGTATGTCCGTTAGTCGGTGTCACTGACTTTGTGAGATCGTACCCCACTTTGATAGGGTAGCGGAGAGATTAATTTGATCGTAAATGTTACCTGGCTGATACGCTAAGGAAGGTTGTACAAGGTAAGATGACAGGGAAATGGGAGTCGTAAAAGGACCTGTGACTCACGAAAGCTTTGGCTGTTTTGATTTTTTTTATTACTCTTTTTTCAGTATAAAAAGTTATATATACAAACACAAATACATACAGGTGCTGGCACATACAAGGTGGGTCGGTGGGTGTTTGGGGGTTTAACGTCTTTTTCCACCACATACGGGTGATACCAAAGACGGGGCAACGATGAAAAAGCCAGCACAAATACTTGGCCCCAGCCGGGATACGAACTCACGATCATTAGAAGTCCAACGCTCTACCATTCGGCCACCCCGGCCCCCTGGCACATACAGGATCAAGACATAGTTTGACATAGCTTGACACATGGGCATGCACCTTAACAGGCATTGATTGCATGCCGACCATTGTGTGTACATACCTACATAAACACATACCTACATACCTACATGTATATACACGTTTTGATTTCTTTGTGTCCTGAAAATAAAGGGTGAGATTCTACTGCTTCTTTGGTTCATGTGTATGGATGAACTTTTAGATACACAAATTTAGGTAGCACTATGCAGGGACAAAAGTTGGCACGGTGTGGGGAAGACAGTCATCATCATTTTTTCTTCTTCTGTAATGCCATCAGACAGTTGCTTACTTTAAACAAAAACCTCTGTTATTTAGTTTTCATTCTGTCAGTTTAATTTTACAGGGACGAAGATGATTTATCTTCATTCATTTGTAAATTTACAAATAGGTATGACAAATTCTCACAACGTTTCCCGTAATTGTCAAACTGGTTTCCAGCTTCGGAAAATGTCCCTCTACAGCAGCGCCGTTTAGCGGATCCAAGGGAGATAATAATTTTGAAGCCGCTAAGATGGCCGTTGCTGTAGTTCCTGTATTAAGCACGGTCACGTGTGAGTGTATCAACAAGGCGGACGGACGTGGCCCCGCGAAAAGAACTCAGCATCCAGGGGCCGAGCATTTTCTCACCATCTCAGTGTTACTGTTCCCTCCCACATTCGCTTTGTCCTCCGCCCCTCCCTTCTTGGGGTCACCGTGTCACGCGGGCCGTCATAGCCCGGACTCTGCAGACAGTTAGTTCGTTATTTAGGGCTTAACGCCGCGCAAGCAACAAAGACTATTTCGCGGCTAATCAAGGTCCTTCTTCGCCAGACAAAAAAGGGAAAACAATAAAACAAGGTGTAAATATACAGTCTTCAGAAAAAGTTAAGGACCAGTCAACATAATGGGTGACAGTTTCAATAAATCAGAAAAAAATAAACGAATAAGATTTTTCCCGTAAAATTCGGTAGCAAGGTTAAGGGGTAATTAGTGAACATGGCGACCACTGTGTGGATGGCACCTGCGCGACACACAGGATGCTTGGCGCGTTTGAAAATCTGCAATTTCGGCAAAACTAGACCGAGTTTCAGTGTTCAGTGAGCGATACCTGGGGCTTTCTGCACGGCAAAAATGAGATGCAGGTCAAAGAATGCATCCCTGGTTATGAACTGTGCTCATTTGTTTGCCTACATAAGCCGCCGTTTCAGCGATGTTCAGCACTACACCGGCATGCCACCACGACAAAAGTTGAATGATATTTGCAAGTGGTCCTTAACTTTTTGTGAAGGCTGTATGTCAGAAATCTATCCGGTTTAAATAAGAAACACGTTTCACTTCTTTGTACATCGAACTTACAGAGTCCGTATCACTTGAGGTGTCTACATTTTATGGAACAGATTTGACTCTTTCAAGAAGCTAAAGATGTTGTCAGGGGGAACATCTCGGAACAACACCTTCAAAAGAATCTGCGCAGTAATGGTGTATGCTAATCTCAGCAAGATCCACTCTGCAGACAATTCCGTTCGTCCGTTCTTGTTCGAGAAAATTCTACAACTGTTGGAACAGACATAGACAGTACAGAGAGCGAACCACACCATTTGTCGAAATTTCAACTCAAGTACTGAAATCATATCAAGAATTTGAAGAATTTCCCCAAATCTGCTGCTCAAATCAGGTGCTCTGCGCTGCGACTTCAAGTTAATACTGAATACTTATCGTTGTGACGTCACCCTTAAGCACTGACGTAATCCATGAAAGACTGTCATAGCTTTCTTTTTGGCGCCTCTACACTATACTGGCTCAGCCAAAAACAAATGGTACCGTGCAAGGGCGCATTTTTTTTTTTTAAATTAAGCTGGACTTCCGGGTAAGGGAGATGACTGAGTAGAAGCTACTGTGCTCGAAACAGTCAAAAAGAAATCAGTCAGCACCCTCGCGGTATTAAAAACAAACAGTTACTGCACTCCTAGCTGATACCGATTCAATCAGCAAATCAAACAATCAGCGGACGAAACACGGCTTACAGACTAAGACACCGTTCGGTGTAATGTAGTCACTCAGCCGCCTGACTTCCCTCCCCCTGTTTAAGGGGCAATAAACGTGTCTGGTGGTCTGAGAGTTATCGTTTCTTGATTGGCGTGGAAGCAAGTTGCCAGCTGCCAAGACTAATCGTCAGAGAGGGAGGAAAATGAAATCACGCAGAATAGAAAAAATAAAACTGGCTGATTGAGTCAATCTTGCCTCCATCGATTGCTTTGCTAAGGGGGGTGACCGACCATCACATGGGAGACTCAGTCAAATGATGAGCGACGGGCTTTTTTTTACGTCGTTAGTTGGGGCAAAGGGTCTGCTACGCTGTTGCGAAGTCTTGGCGGATGTAGGGTATACGTCTGTTGCGAGGTCTAGTGGTGTGTGGGTGGGTGGGTGTTTGGGGGTTTAACGTCGTTTTCCACAACATACGGGTGATATCATAGACGGGGCAACGATGAAAAAGCCAGCACAAATATTTGGCCCCATCCGGGATACGAACTCACGACCCGAGCATTAGAAGTCCAACGCTCTTCCATTCGGCCACCCCGGCTCCCCTGGTGGTGTGTGGGGGGAGGGGATGTAGAGTATGTCTATATGTCTGTTGCGAAATCTAGGGGGATGTAGGGTATACGACTATTGCGAAGTCTCGGGGGGGGGGGGGGGGGGGGGGGGGGGGGGGGGGGGGGGGGGGGGGGGGGGGGTAGGGTATATATCTGTTGCGAAAGGATGAAGTGGCGAAGTATAAGGACGTATTTATGTTTTGGGTTTTTTTTTCACAGAGTGCGTAGAATACGCGTAAGGAGGCAAAGTGTGTCATTTCGTTTGTTGCGAAGTGTAAGGACAAGGAATCACGGAGATTATTCCTGTAATTAGTGGGGGCAAAGGATCTGTTATGCTGTCGGTAAGTCCAGGGAGGAGGGGGGGGGGGTAGGGCTTGAGTCTATCGGGAAGTGTAAAGGACGTTTGCTCCAGAGTTCAATGGTGCAAAATGCGTAAAAGGGCGTAGGACATGGCGTTTCTTATGGAGTGTAAGGGCGTAAAGCATGCATGTGTTAGTTAAGAAGTGTAAGCACATAAAGACAAGTTCACAAGTTACGTTTCTCTGTGATTTGAAGGTGACGAAGCTCGCCTGTATGGTTCTAAAGGCCGTTTGGCCTTGAACAAGAAATTCTTTCGTTCCTTCTTTTGAAGTTGACAAAGTCTGAACCTTCGCTCGTGTGCGACAAGGCAAACCTGTCCAGACAGTGTCCACTGGTGTTGAAATAGTTGTTAAAACTATATAAACTGGCAGGTTGCAGTTTGAGTTTTACAAATCAAGTCAACCATTAGAATTGTCATTAGAACTACTGAAGAACAGCCTGATTGAACAGACAAGATTGTTTTCATTGGACGTAGGACACAATTTCATCAAGCCAAAGACAATCAGTGCTCCGAGTAGTACTGAATCGATAGAAGTTAAATTCCCGTAGCTTTCAGTTGCTGCTCAAGCACGCTGCCTCTGGCGCTCTTCAAAGATGGATATTGGACCTCCCTGCTATCGTCAGTGTCTGACTTGAACCCACTTCAGAAACAAAAAGCAAAGAAAGTACCCAGACTACAGACTAACACAGGCCAGGTCCCAGACAGAACATGAACTTGCGTCCACGTTCTACGCTGTAGCAGAGACTCGCAGATGCGTCGTGCTTTCTTTGATGTAAGGCTGGAGGTGGGAATATAAAGAGAAGTTCTATGCAGAAGGCGCGAAGAGGTCAGTATGTTAAAACCCCTTGCGTGAGTCTGTGAAAAGGATATAGGACCCACTTTGGTCAACCCTCTTGTGGCTGGTCCCTTTTGATCGTAGGTGGACAGCAGAGGTGTTGGTCTGTTAATGTCTTTAGATAGGGACGGGGTGTGTGTGTGTGCAGGGGGGGGGGGGGGGGGTGAGGGGTATGAGGTTTCACTAAAACTGCTCACCATGACAGATAATGATAGGCTGTTTGTGCAAGCTAGAGGCGGCTATATCTCAGAGCGCCTTTTGGCGGAAACCGCGGAAAAAGAGTTGGCACGTGAATGTTTTAAACTCGAGTATTATATGCGTGTTTGTACGGCAATAAATCATTTCGAAAATTCTTCTTCATTTCTGTTTAACCTTTGTGCTCAATGTGCCAACTCATCGCGTCGCGCCTTGCAGGCAATCGGCATACCCGTTCAATACACCTCTCTCTCTCTCTCTCTCTCTCTCTCTCTCCTTCATGCAATGAAGTAGCTTGCCTTGTCAACACGAACTTACCTCAGGCACCCCGGATTCAGTTGACAAGGCCAGCGGGGTGCAGGGGTTCAGAGTGGGTCACACTTATTAGTCGCCCATATCGGCCCAGTGACAGGCGGCCCTACCCGGAATGGGGCTGACACAAAACCGGGCCCCATCGCCTTTGTCGCTGTAAACGAGATGCGACAACTTTGACATGCAGTGGTCAGTTAAAGAGAGGGTGAGACGGGGGAAGAGGGGGGAGCTGTGGTGTGTATGGTGTATGTGTGTGTGGTTGGGAGGGGGAGAATGGTCAGTTCAAGTTGGAGGGAAGGTGGGGGTTAAGAAGCTTCAGGGGTGGCTGCCACTCGTCACCAACAAGATTTACATTTGTTTGGATAGATTAAGTACGGTGACAGATTGAGGAGGGCTTGGACATGAGGTGGAGGGAGAGGAAGGGGGGGCAGGGGAAGGGGGGAATGAGGGGCTGATGTCCAGATATCCAAGAGGTTTAGGGGACTGACGCCGAGGAATGCCCCACTGTCTAAACATTGGACTGATTGGTTCGTTTTTCCAGACGACTGAATTGCGTTTTGGGCGTCTTGAAATTCGAAAGAACTCGTTCATGGGGTATGCAGGCTTGTACAAACTTGATCATTGTCCTCTATGCCTGTTTGCTGGGTTTTGTTGACTTTTTCTCTTTCTTCCTTTGTCGTCTTGGGGGGGGGGGGGGGGAGCCGCCCAATGACTCAAAGGGATTGTTTGCTAGTGAATTAGTAGTTGTTATAATAAAATTAGGCGTTACCTATTACTTGTGAGCTAGCTAGCTGGTCGTCGGCGGGCTAGTGCTACTGTTAATCGTAAAATGGCCTAAGTGTGTTTCACATATTATGGCGCTTTAGTCCATTTACCAAATGACAATAGAATTGCTTAGTTGTTCTTTCTGCCTGTTTCTTTGACGGAGAATCCTCTCATCCGTTCTTTTCCCTTTTTCTCTTAACCATCAGATCAAGAAACAGCATCTCCACATTTAGTTTAGCAGTATCCTGTGTGTGGCTAACTATACCTCCACACACGCCCCATCACTTTCTTGCTCGTTTCATTTCTCAACCACAGCAGTACGTCCTTCCAGCGAACCAACCGCACGATGCTATCAGTTCCCAGCTGAATCAGCCTCGCGTGTGTTTGGATTCCTTAAGCCGTATCCTAGTCCACCTTTGCTTCTCATTTCGACTGAAACCTTTAGGGGGGCTTTGAGAAGCCTGAAACCACGTATTGTCCGTTCACAGCAGGGGGACGGGGCAGATTTGTGTAGAAGTATAATTGGACAGTCTCGTGGCGCTGTCCCACCCGTGAAATTGACCTCCACCCCCACGGCTCAATCTGCCTGCACCCCCCCCCCCCGACCTCATCCATCGCCTCTGGGAGTCCTAAAGATGTCATTTAAGGCTTAGTTTTGTTGATTGCAACGGAGATATCCTGGTTTTAAAGCGCGGCTTCTGACAGCAAGAAGTCCTTACTTAACAGACTTTAAATGTTGAACCTCTTTAAAGATTACCTTCATTTGACGAGCAAGGGATTTTAGTACAGCCCTCCAGGCAGCGTAACCACTTGCGCACCCTGAAAGGTTACCCCGGGTAGCTGAGCTGCTAGAGGGTTGTGCCCGGTTTTTCCTTCTTACTCTGTCTTATAAGGACGTTAAAGCCCCCAGCTAAGCCACCAACCAGCCCACCCGTGTTACGTGTAACTGTGACTGCAAAGCCCAGTTAAAACTGGACAATGTTCATAAGGAATGAAAACAGAGATAAAGCCCCCCCCCCCCCCCCCCAAAAAAAAAAAGAAAAAAAAAAGAAAAAAAAGAATGGCAATAATAAGAATTTAGACCAAAACACCAACATAGTCACGGTGTTTGACCTTGAACGTCAGCTATCCTTTCCAAGTTCCGAAGCAAGAAATGGTTAAGCTTGAACAACAACAACAACACACACACACACACACACACACACACACACACACTGCCACAAAAACGGTGTATCACAGACTGAAATGCACTTGGAGAGAACACACACACAAACTTACGATACAAACTGCAATATCCAGGATACACTGATATAATTACCACTTAATACAGGTTTAATTACTGATCTGCAGCATGCACGGCAGCCTTTCCCTGACACTAAGCCAATTACACACGAGACGAGTTTGACTCGATACCAGTGATCGCAGTCGGACACACCCCACGGGCAGGAGTTGAGGGGACGGCGGGGGGGGGGGGGGAGACAGAAGGACGATGTATAGAAGCGACCAGTTCACGTCCACCCAAGCGTAAAACACGGTAAATTGGAGACGCATTCTGTAGCTTCCCCCCCTCAATACAGCAGATGGGTGACCGTTGGATCGTGAGTGACATGAAGTCATCTCAGCGTTGGCGTTTCCAGCAGGGGTTGTTTGTTGGTCAGTCAGAGAGCGACTGAACTCCGCGGAACATCAATGAGACAGGTGACCCCTAGCGTGGGTCAGCGGACAATGGGACAGCTGCAAGGACCTACTACTATTCTCAGCCCATCCCTTGTCTTTGTTGATGTAGCGTTTGTCGTGGGTTGTCCGCGATCTGTGTCTTCGTTGCTGTTGGTGTGATAGTTGAAGTGGTCTCTCTCGTACAGGTTTGGCGACGTGGTATGTGAGCGACAAAAGTCATGGTACAAAATCTCGGCTAACTAGTCAAGTGACTAAAAGTCCTTGGCCCGTATGTAACTGTGTTGGTTAGGGCTTTTAGCCCCGGGTAAGAGTCTAACCTCGAACTAAATTAGCTCTAGGGTTAAATTTCCTGCTGTTTTTTGTTTTAAATCAGGAAGCGGGTCCATTCCAGGAGGGTGCCTGAGCCGTTAGAGAAGGATTTCTGTCTTTCTTTCTTCGCTTCCTTTTTTTATTTAATTTGTTTTGGGGTTTCTTTTGTCCTAGTCTGGATTAGACCCGTAGCCGTGGGTTAAATTAACCTCGAGTTTTACATACGGGCCCAGAGCTCCATATGATCACTGACCACATCACCCTTGTTCTCAAGACTCCCCGTGCACAAAGTCCTCTCCTTGACATACTCCTGCATTCACAACACTGCCCCCACCTGCCTACAGGAACTGATACCTGTGCACCAGCCAGCGGGCAACTTGCGGTCTGCAAGTTCTCTCCGCCTGCGGCTCCCTTCTGCAACTCAGTGGCCATGGCATCGTCAGCGGTTTCGCGGGATAATGGGTCAAATTGCTTCAGGAGTTTGTCCAGTTTTGGTACACGTCCTACCTTGTCGTCAAAACCACACGTGACCAGTTTTAGCCTTGCTGGATAATGTTATTCGAAGCCCAAGACTCCAGCTTTTCCGAATAGGACACTGACCAGCTGCGGTCTTTCTATCGCGACACCTTATCAATTCCACGCACCGGCCCGCCATCAAAGAAATCAGTCATTGCTGAACACCCCTCGTATTTTGAACATATCGCTTTATCAAATATACAGTAAGAGACTTAACACCAAGTCATTCCCAGTTTTCAAACGTTTTTGCGGGTCTGTGTTAATGCTCCGTTGGCGGGAAAGTGTGAAGTGTGGCAGAATGTAGTCTTGTTTTACGAGCGACACGAACCTTTGAAAGTGGATCTGCTATCAAGGGGTTTTGTCTTGGTGGTGGGGGTAAAATCGGATACAGTGTCCTGTTTTATGTTTCTGAGAGAGGATTAGCACTATCAGTTTAGCGACGAGTGAAGTGGTTTAAAAGGTTTTAGGCCAGTGTGAGGGTGAAGAACACATCGTAATCTTCTTTCGAAATGTTGGAATGTTTCTCGGGGTGTCACAGAACAAACAGTATCAATTTAATAAACGGGGTCGTGTTTCTGCACGGGGAGAGGGGGGAGGGGAGGGGGTTGAGGGAAGTGGGAAGAGGGTGGTGTTATTTAGGTGTATTTTTTTATTTTTAATTTGCCAGAGACTTTAGAGTACGTAGGTGTTTTGGTACTGTCTCTGTAAACATGTTTATGTGCATGTACTGTTTTTCACACACGCATTTGGGGAGCCGGAATAGCCGAATGGTAGAGCGTAGGACTTTCGATGCTCGGGTCGTGAGTTCGAAACCCTGCAGGGGCCAGATATTTCTGCTGGCCTTTTTCTCGTTGCACCGTCTTTGATATCAACCATACGTGGTGGAAAAGGACGTTAAACTCCTAAACACCCACCCACCCACTCACCCTTACACATGCATTTTTTTTTTACTGTGCGCACAACGCAATTATCGTTATATATAGTACAATGCAGATTAGATGAGAAAAAAAGTTCCGTTGTTTGCGTGTTAATATCGTCGAAAACTAATAAGCTGGATGACTTAACACTTTTACCAGCTTCCTCAGTTACTGCACGGCAGTCTGACTGAAAACGTAAATGCACAAATATGATGGGTGCAGGTTCCTGAGACAAATAATAAAAATGTTTCTCTACAAATACGTTTGATTCAGGTTAAACCATTACGCAGAGTGTGCTCTACAGATAATGCGGGGAGCCGAGATAGCCGACTGGTAGAGCGTTGGACTTCTAATGCTCGGGTCGTGAATTCTAATCCCGGCTGGGGCCAAATATTTGTGCTGGCTTTTTTCTCGTTGTTCCGTCTTTGACATCACCCTTACGTGGTGGAAAAATGACGTTACATTCCCAAGCCCGCCCCCCTCCCCCTCACTCACACACACACACACACACACACACACACACACACACACACACACACACACACACACACACACACACACACACCCACCCCCCTACAGCTAATGCATAAGACAGAATTTCGACATCAGTAACAGATCTGACACAATGCAAATTTCTTCCAGACAAACCCCGCCTCTTCAAGCCAACAGCCAACAGGAATAATACAACGGGTCACAGTCTTTACCCCAGGCTTTGCGATTAGCATGGATCTGTCACAAGATTAAGTCATAAGCCTGTCTGGATGTCTGACACCACATGCCGTCTCTATCTCCCACATCTCTGGCACCGCTCCGTCATGTTTGACACTCCGCTAATGCTAATTTTGTAATGTGAGTCTTGGCACATGCAGAACTGTTTTCTGTCTTTTTTTCCAGGGTTTGATACGTGACGCAAGCAGAAATTCATTTTGGATGGTTTGTGGCGTTGTATACGTATAGCGACAGTTATTTAGTCGCATTTTCGGTGACAGCTAAATGGTTCGGTGTCCTGGCTGTTGCAATGTCTGACAAAATATGTTTTGATCGAAAGTTGGACCAAAAAGGTTAAACCCCTTTGGTGGTTGCCTTGGGGGGGGGGGGGGGGGTGTTAACGTCCTTTTCCACCAGAGACGGATGATATCAAAGACGGGGCAACGATGAAAAAGCCAGCACAGATATTTGGCCCCAGCCGGGATACGAACTCAGGACCCGAGAATTAGAAGTCCAACGCTCTACCATTCGGCCACCCGGACCATGGCTGTTCATGTTTGGTTTTGATTCGAGTGTGCAGTGAATCAGTTTCTTCTTCTGCTCTGACTATTAGTTTTGATGCTTTCAGGCATTAAATGCATGCTGCGTTACCAATGCCAAGTTCATTGCGTTTTTGTTTTGTTGTTGTTGTTGTTGTTTTGGGTTTGTTTGTGGGTTTTTTTTGCGAAAATAGCTCAGCCAAAACCATTGCTTTTATATGCAAGCTTGAGGGACTGACGTATCCTTCCTCTACATTTTTATCTGCCCCCCCCCCCCCCCCCAATCTCTTCGCCAGCTCCAGTGGTATTCCTCATTCTTTCCCTACACCTTGCTCGTACACGCCGGACAAATAACCACAGTATTGCATTGAATTTTGTTGTTAGCATGAATCTGGTGTGCGTATATCAACCGTTTGCCTGCATTCTTTCCCGTGCAATATTGAAATGTAAGCTACCGTTAAAAAAGTGGACTCCCGCACATGGTGTACACCGTTTCATTTTTGCTTGACAGACTTTCTCAAGAAAGTGTCTGCATTTTTACAGCTGCTCCGCAAAGCTTGCACGTGGAAAGAAAATAAAAAAGGAGAGAGAGAGAGAGAGAGAGAGAGAGAGAGAAATGCCGAACGCTGAAGTTGATGAATGAGATATCTCCCGTGAGAGGCGCAGTTTTTGGCTCAGACGAAAGACTCTTTGAAGCCTGGAACTATTTTGAAAATACTGGTTTTGGCTCCGACGGGCATTTCAATTGTCAAGGGATCGCGAGTTTGGTCCGTCGTTTTGTTGTGAAGATACTCGCTCGTTTTGCTTGGATGGGGTACCTAGTCTAGCTGTTATCAAGGGGGATAATTATTCTCTCTCTCACACACACAGTAGAAGGCATGTCCTGTGGTAGGAGGCAATATTAGATATGGATCTTCGTGGATATAAGTTTTCCGAAAATAATGCGTTTAAGCGCAAAAGTTTGCATGTTGAATGGGAAATGCTGAGGGGAAAGCGAAATAGAGCCATATAACAATACTTATACGAGCGTAAAATACACCAACTTTGAAAAAAAGAGGTTTTGCGGAGAGGTTTTGCCTGCTTACGAGTAACGCTCGCAGTGCATTGATGGGAAACGGATCGACCTACTTGCGCGTCGTGATTATCAACTGTGCCAGAAATGAGATGAGAGGGGAAATCGGCGCGTGCAGTTTGGGACTCTCTCTCTCTCTCTCTCTCTCTCAATATCTTATGTTTTAGCAGTCTCACGTTAACAAGGACAGATTAAAAAGAGAGGTAATGCAGCGTATAGTCTTGAACCTTGGGAATATTTTTCAGTTCAGTTTAGTGCAATTCTCTCACTCTCTCTCTCTGGGTATCAGTGTCAGTGAAAGCTCCTCGTTACGTCACCTAAGTCCAACATGACACAACAGCCATCGGCATTGAAATCTGCCGGTTCAGTTTGTCGACAAACCGAAGTTAGCAAATGTTTAATGGGTTTTAAGGGACCGTTTCCGGGGCTAGAATAAGCCCGGTAAGTCGCGTCATTGCTGTTCAGGCACGCAGCACAAATGCGATGACGTTGCATTATTTGCGCGTAATGTCAGCAAAAGCTGCGGATTCTTGGCAGTAGCCGTGATATTGCGTCATCAAACTTTGCTTACGGATCAGACTTTTCAGTGAGTTCATTTCATCGGTCGTTTAGTATGGATGCGTGTAAATTAACGCAGTGAAAGCACTTTCTCAACGCCTGTGTATTCAAGCCGGCTTGCGTGAAGCAGTGGAGGTAGTTAGTCTACTGTCGGATACGTGTGCTCAACTGGAGTTAGTTAGTTAGTTAGTTAGTTAGTTAGTTAGTTAGGGGCTTAACGCCGCGCAGGCAACAAAGACTATTTCGCGGCTAAACCGAGTCCCGTTCTGCCAGGTTCTTTAAAACATAAAAGTCCGGATTAAAACATGATGTAAATATATATTAAGGATTTGTGTAGCTTAAAGGAGAACCAATGAGAGACTAATTCCTTTCCAGAGACTAAGAGAGTAAAACTATATCACAGATTGTATTGCACAAAATTAATGTCTAAGTGCTCAACTGGAGCCTGAATTCCAGACAGCGTTTCAGTCTTGAAGTGAAGTGAACTGAGTCAGTGTGCCTAGCGCCATGCAGTGTTTACGAGCTTTGTCGTCCGTCCGTTTCTGCACGGCAGTCTGACTGAAAACGTGAATGCACAAATATGACGCGGGATGGCAAAGTTTCCAGAGACAAACACGTGTGCAGCAGAAGAGCAGACACTAAAGAAGCATTGAGAGTTCTTGTCTATCTTGTAGGCGGACGCCAAGCGGCAACGCACACAAACCTACTTGTAACAACACCCCTCCCGTTGTCCGGGTGATGTCTAACATCATTTGGTAAAAGGGCCTATGCGTCTGACAAATCCATGACGCTTAGGCCCTTTCGCCCAAAGGCGGTAGATAAGATTGTGTTGCTGCTGGCACCGTGTGTGACGCCCTCTGGCGACAGTATCCACAGTAGGTCAGCTGTTTGTAAGCGTAGATGCAAACGCAGATGGTAGAATGCAGTCGCAGTCTGTGTGTAAGGGCAGGTAAATCTGAAGACAAATCTTTCAGGAAGGGAGGCAACTTTCGAAACTTTCGACAAACCCCTTCATGCTGATACTGGAGGAATTTATAACAATTGTACTTGATTGTCCACAATTGTACGTGATTGTTACACTTAAAATGGAATTTCGTCTTCGGCCTCACAGCAAAGTAAAAAGTTAAATGCCAATGAAACATGCAAACTTTACATATTCAGTTGGATTTGGGATACATGTGCAAGAAAAGAAAAGCAAATCCGCCTTCTTCCCACGCCCCTATTTTACCATGCAGAAGTATTAACACGAACGTGAAAAAGGGGGTACTTTCAGAGAAACGCTGGTCATAACAAAGCGAAAAGACAGTGTCGGACGGGTGGCACGGTACCCTGTCGCCAAAACTAATAATAATAATGCATAGTTTTTGTTGTTGTTGTTGTTGTTGTTTTAATAGAGCGCTGCTCTCAAAGTGTCAAGGACTCGCCGCACTTATAGCAAGCACACACACATGGCAAATTAGCTGGACCACTCGTGTGGATTACCTATTGTGCTGAGAGCTGAAACCAGGCCATAAAAACGCAGAGAGAGTGAGAGAGAGAGTAACGTCTTTACCCAATATTTCCAGTATCATGTTGAAAACAGACACTATGATCGACTATCCACGGCGGAAAAACAATACGCACGCACGCACGCACGCACGCACACACACACACACACACTGACTATTTGCACCCACTCTGACATCCAATTTGGCTGATGCAGCGACATCAAACGGCGCATGATGGTACTGACACACAAACAGAATCGACAGAAGTGAACTATCAGAAGTTTAATTGACTGGTGGGGGGTGTTGGATGTTTGGGGGTTTAACGTCCTTTTCCACTACACACGGGTGATATCAAAGCCGGGGCAACGATGAAAAGCCAGAGCGAACTCACGACCCGAGCATTAGAAGTCCAACCCTCTACCATTCGGCCACCCCGGCTCCCCCCAAAAGCTTGACGGAAGAGAAAGCTTTTCAGGTGGGATTTAAACAGTGGCGGCAGTGAGGGCAAAACTATATACAACTGCGGCTTTTTCAGCGAAATTGGTCGTCAAAGCTTCCAGTCAGAATTAGCAGGCATCAGCACCTGGGCGTGTACATGTGATCTTGATCACTACTTCCATGTCCCCCACTACACGGCGAAGAAGGTCAAAATCGTCAACGCCTCGCCCACATCCGCCCCTCGCACTCTTCGCCCACGACCTTCGTCACCTCGCCCACACAAAGTCGTCAGGCCGTCGCCCTCACAGACAGGATGACGACATCAAACCGACGCTGGGCGGGCAAGCTGCACGTGCATTTCGCTAATTACACTGCGACCGTTTTCCGAGACGCGGAGGTGCACGTGTGGGCGATCAGCTCTCGCGCTAAAAGGTTGGCGGTATTCGAGCCTCCTGTGTATGGAAACCAGGTGGCTGAGTTATGTCACACAAGGAAATACATGATCGCTGGCTGTATGAATGAAGAATGTTTGTCCCGGTGCGTACGAAACTGCTCAGCGGTGCTGTCTGAGTCTTCATTTACTCTTTTATGGTTGGGGGTATCTGAGCAGGCTGATTTTTGTTGTTGTTTTGTTTTAGTTTTTTATTGTCCCTTTCGAAAAATTTGGGTTGCTTTTCCCGGCCCCGGGGGAAGCGCGTCGCCGTGGTGCAGCGCCACCCAACCTACCTATCCTATTTTTCAATTTTGCTGTTTTAGGAAAGCCGGATAACCCGGAGAGAAATCCCCGATGAGCAGCCCGGTAGCCAGGAAAAACCGGTACCACATATCACAAATTCGCCCTGGGCTCGAACCCACGCTCCGCCCTGACAGCGGTGGCGACCGTTCAGTAGCGCAGCGGCGAAGTCCGACACGCTACCTACTAGACCACCGCTCACCCCCATTGCTGAATTCGTGGTCTTGATTTTAATCCCTTGGGAATTTGGGAGTATGGATAGCTTAGCTCGTAGAGCAGTGGACTTTCAATGCTCGGGTCGTGTGTTCGAATCCCGGAATACAGTCATGTATATAAATATGTTTCTCGTTGCCCCTGTCTGTGGTGTCATCCTTATCTTGTAAGCCCGTAAATGAGATATTGCATACATGCGCAACCTTTGCCCGTTTGCTGTCTATTTTGGCATTAATTAAGGATAAAGGTCATCATTTTCAGCATAAGCCAATGAATAACATTCCTTTCGCGCGATGTTCTTAGGGGCAAAAGAACAAAGAACAAAAGCAAACTCCCGTGCACTTGTAGGTAAATATCAGTTCTCTCGCTTCAAAGGCCTTCGAGTGCGCGAGGTTAATCTATTAATTGTGACGTCGGGTGGCAAGGCTGTCCGGCCCACGAGAACCGTTTTGTAGGTTACACAACGCCGACTGAGCTGTTAGCTGTGGCGAGGCCATGTTGCAGGCAGCCGACGGTAATTGTTGTTTTAATTCACAACATACAGACAACTGCAAATAATCGGATATCACGCATTACACCCCGCCGTAATAGTTTCAGAACCTCCCACTGGCCCGGCTTTTATGAAAAGGTGGATTTCATTGGTGGCATGTCCGGAGTACACAAACGCGCGGAAATTAGTGTATGTTTTACGAAAACGATCATGGGAAATTGGGTGCAGCTTTCGGACAGTCTCTCTCTCTCTCTCTCTCTCTCTCTCTCTCTCTCACACACACACACACACACACACACACACACACACACACACACGCACGCACGCACGCACGCACGTACGCACGCACACACACACACACACCAGTCGTTCCGCATGTCAGTATTGCTTACGAAAGGAAATACCTAGCCGAACTATTCTGTATGAAATTTTGACTGACGTAATCACAGAGTACAGTAAATCACCATAATGTGCCAGTAAAAATAAAAGGTAAAAGGCACACCCGTTCGGGCAACTTTGTTGTCAGACTTGTGCAGAGGAAACAGGAAAAAATTAACTTCAAGAGTTTTGTTACTTTCAAAGTTCAAGTGGTCCCATTGGTCTGTATCACGTTTCTGTTTTGATTTGCCTGATAAGTTGGATCTCCTTATTAACAGTTTTCCAAGCTTCCTCGTGAACTAAAATTCATCTCCATCACAAAATCAATATCAAAACAGCATGATATGTTTTTCCAGTTATAATGTGTATCTGCTGCGCATCAGTCGAACATTAATGGAACATCCAGAGAGAAGTAACAAGGTCGAAGAAAATGGCCCTGGACTCAAATTAATGACAGGCTAAGAATTCCTTCAAGCGGTCACTATGAAGAGTTTCCTTGTCTTATCTGCTGCCCTGTTGAACCAGATCTCCTTGAAGTGAGTTTACACAATGTCACCCTACGTTTGTACCCTCATTAATTTACGCCGGGGGAGGAAAAAAGAAGAGCCAGTTGGGGCTGGCAAATAAGGAAGAGGGGAGGGAAAGGGGGGGGGGGGGGGGTAGGGGTAGGGGTGCAGTAAAAACAAACGAGTAATTAGAGACTGCTCTCGGGCATTCATTAGACACAAAAGCGCGCTCGGGAAAGGGGGGGTTATCCTGGGGAGGGGGTATTGAGTATCTTGGAGGAAAAAGCATGATTAAGGAGAGGCCTGACAACGTGCATGTATACACAGAAGATGGCTGTGCTTTAGGGTCATCTGTCATCATTATCTCATACAGCAGCACAAAATCATCAACAGGAAGAAACATCTAATTTAGCACCAGGAATGACGTGAGCACTGATTTCTTCCCAAGCAAATGAGTTCGCTTTTTTTTTCCCTGCTGCCCACCCAGAGCAGCTGATTCTAACAAGCTTAGATAGGCCGGTTGCCAAAGAAACCTTACACCAACTGTGCCGTTTCTGTCGTAACAGTCTGAGCCAAGGAAGCCATAGGTATGTAGTCAAGGTGAAGGTCGGGACATCATGACCCGTCCGAGTTTTCGTGAATGTGCAGAGTAACGTCGGTGACGAGTATGATTTAAAAACCCTCTATGTTCGTTACGTCCCTGAGACGGAAAACTGTTGCGTTCGAATCTCTAAGGTCATTTTCCAGACACAAGGATGTTTCATTTGGCCACTGCAATTATTTTCGTGACTCTGTGGCTTCTAATATTAGAGAAATTCGACATTCTTTGAACCTACGGTCCATTCCTGAACAAACTTTGACTAGACAAAGGCTTCTAATAGTAGCCTCCGATCAGTTCCGTATAGTAGCTAGTTCAACCAAAATGATATCGTCATCTGCTCAGAACGCGGTACACTTCTACACCAACTAGTACGCCTGCCAGAGTCACCACAATGGTATCAGATGCTATACTGAGACCCAGGTGACTGATTCTGATGTACAGATTAAGCACATTCGATGAACAGTTTTCCACACAGTGTCGTACGTATTAAAACTTTAAGCATGTGTGCTGAGACTTGAAGTAACATTAACATCTTCTGAGAAAGACTCCTACTGTTAGAGGGAAAGCGCTCATTAAAATTTTAACTGAGGTGTATCTATCTGGTGGCTCAGGAAAAAAAAGCGTTGCCAGCTGAGGATATCGCTTACTTCTTCTGTTTTACGCTCTTTGAGCAGTTAGTAGGCATATTTAGTAGGACTTCGTAAGGAGGACTTAGCTGAGCAACGTAACCCATTTACATGTAAATTAGGAAGAGGCCGCGAGCGGTTAGCAAAATTTAATGGTACCGAAACGAGCCTAATGTACATGTAAATGGGTTACGCTGCTCAGCAAAGTCCTCCTTACGAAGTCCTATTAAAATGCCTACTAAAAGAGCGTAAACAGAAGAAGTAAGCGATATCCTCAGGTGGCGACTTTTTTTTCTGAGCCACCAGATAGATACACCTCAGTTTATGAAACGCTTTCCTTCAGCGAAGTCCTACTAAATATGCCTAATGTCACTAGACTGCCTCGTGTGTAGACGGTAATGCCCTACACACTTTACCCGACCCCCACTTTCGTAAACCCACACGACCAAATTACCCCTCGAGCCGATTTTGAGTGTTTTAGTCGCCGATACCCCGCAAACGTTTCCGCGGACTCCGCTGTAACATCACGTCACGGCAAGTACCGTCGAGTGGTCGCCAAATAGTCCCCCTCTTGATGACGTGAGAGAGGCGGCGGAGATCGGAACACACTTTCAGTGGGACACAGGCTCGCGATGTCAAGAATTATTTAAGGGGACGCGAGTTTACTTTCACAGATCGACCTTCTCTGTTTACGATGGCGAAAGAATGATACCGTTAAGGCGCGTACAAAATTATAGCCTTCTGCCAACCGTCGTTGTTTAAATATGAGGTGAAATTAACGTCTACTTGGACAGGAGATCGGAAGGTCACGGGTTCGAAAACCGCAAGAGTGTCGTTTTACATGACTTCCATTGTAAGTGTCCGAAAACCATCTATACATGGAAAAAGTGTGGGAAAAAAAGTTAAATCTCTAACCTCACTTTTCCTCCCTGTAACCTTTTCCTCTTTCTCTAGCACATTATTTTCACAAAGTCTCGCAAAATCTCAGACTCCCACTCCTTCTCCGAGAGAGAGAAAAAAAATCGTTTCTTATCGAGTGCCCGTGAAGCGGGAGTATCCCAGGACACAACCACACAACCCATGCAGACTGGGTACTTGTCTGTGAAGAGGCGCTAATTTTCAGAAAAAGTTCCAGTACAATTTCTGGTGTAGCGATTCTGTGCTTTTTTTCACCTTCTCTCGGCACTTCTGCGCGTTCACTGCCCGAGCTACAGCAATCATAATGATAATGAGCATTGGGTTTAGCCATTTCGTCAGTGGAAGGGAGACTGAAAATGGCTTAGCACGATGGGTTTTTTTTTTTTTTTTTTTCGTCCACTTGGGTGCGTTCGACAAAGTGTCGCTCCACTTTCTAAACCTCTTGAGAACCACCGCTCGTGGAGTATTTTCCTACATCATGTTCAAGAGGTGTTTCTTTTCCTCATGTTCCGATTTCGGGGCCCTTAGTTTGAATGATGGTAAGCACGTTCCACTTTGCGCAAACTCACTGACCCCCCTAAAAAAAGTAGGTAGGATTGTGAAAGAAAATTGTTTCCAGTTTGTGAGTTTCTTACCGAACCATGTAGATTCCTAGCGGCGTGTTTCTGTCTCCGGAGACAAGTGCGTTGTCCATGGTAAAAATTGGGTTTTCTTTCTGTTAATGATTTTCAGATGGTTTGTTTGAGTTTTGACATTATTATTATTATTATTTTAAAGCGTTCTGTCTTTTTATTAATATGCGGAACCACCTACACTGACTAGTTTTCACACACACTTGTACACACATCTACTGACTCAGAATATTTGAAATGTGGCCCTCATATGTTCGCATGCAGGTTGTACGAATTAAATTACTTTTAAAGAAGAAACACAAGGTAAATTCCTGTGCCGCAGTCCCAAACCACACGGACCTCAATAACATCATCTTACCGGTACCACCATCCTCATCACCATCATGCATAATGAAAATTGCCCTAGCTTCCGAGCCTTTTGTGGATTCCGCCCAATATCTGGAAGGAACACCACTGGAGCTGGCGAAGAGTTGGGGGGGGGGGGGGGGGGAGCGAGCACACATTCCTGGAAGTTCTCAAAACGGCTCTGTCGTGGTTGTTGTTGCTGTTGTTATTTGAGGTTGCAGTTTGTTGCACATGCTAATTACTTGATCAGTAAAACTTTGTTCTCGTCAGTCAGTCGACTCATTTGTCCTGACAACAACACACTTGCAATGGCTGCGTGCAAGTAGACTGCGAACGACGTGCAAGTAGACTGCTTCCTCAGTCAAAACTCACAACCTGTAGAGAATTTCTCAGGGACAAAGTGCACTCGCAACGTGCTCGCTAAAGATCGGCTCTTTCGGTCAGGGCCCCGATAACAAACAGCTGTCCGATTTGTCAAGTCTCCGCCAGTAAGTACAGTGACACCTTAAAGGCCCTGAGTTTAAGGCTCACGGATCGTTCTGAACTGTGTTGGTGATATCTAGCATCACACCACTACGACACATACGTATACACAAATACATGCACAGACAGGCTTGCGTTCAGCTGATTCAAGCCAAAACGCAGTAACCGGTGACAGTGTCGTAACAACACTCGACCTTGCAGCTCACTCATTTCGAGTAACCGACAAGAGAAACATGGCGGCCGCTGTTTACGGACGGCTGAGTTTTCCTCGTTTGCGCGGCCATCGAACGTCAGTGTGTTGCATTCGGAGCTCTACTAATCTCTATGATAGACTATTTCCAGCGCGACGGCAGTCACAAACGCAGCTGTTCTAAACCAGAAGTCTCTCTATATAAAACAGAAATAATAGCAATGCTCGGGTCCTGAGTTCGAATCATGGCTGGGGATAAATATTTGCGCTGGCCTTTTTCTCGTTGCCCAGTCTTTCATATACGTTGTGGAAAAGGACTTTTAACTCCCAAACGCCCACCCCTAGCAATAGCGCCTTTAAAAAAAAAAGAAAGAAAAAAAGGTTCACCGTCTGAGATTGGCATTCCACTGTCAAGTTAAGCGTGTTGCACCGACGTACACCAGCACATTACCAGACAAATCTTGATCCCTAAATTTCTTTTAATCCTGCTCGCAGGCTGAGGGGGTGGTGTTGGGCAATGTTGACAGAGTGTTAAGGGCACGCGACTCGAGAGACTTGGGTCGGAGACGCCTGGGTAAATATAGAGAGGTGCATTCAGCAAAAAAAAAAAAAAAAAAAAAAGGTCGCTCGTGTTTGAGGAATTTGAACAAGAAGTATATTTGAAGGGTGTTAGTAGATCTGTGAACGCTGACACATCGAGTCTCCCCCGACCCCCACTTTACACTATACGTGACATGTTTCAGTTGTTGACACTTGAAATGTGTTGAGGCGGATTGGCAAAAGAGGGATAAATGTCAATATGTTTCGTGCTTTGCGGGTTTTCTTCGTCTCTGAAAGGTGTCGGGGGGGGTGGGGGGAGTGGGGGGTGGAATTTTGAGTGTTCCTTTTTTTTTTTTTTTTTGTCGTTTATGTGTTTTGAGACATTTTTCGTTGATAGGGTCTGGCTTGAAAAGGGGTCCCCACCCTTGCAGCTGCGGGGGTTGCCTGATGGGGGGAGGAGGGAGGGATGCGTGGGAGGAGGGAGGATTGGACGGGGAGGGGGAGGGGGGGGGGGTGTCTTTGAACGTTCTCTTTGACATTTGGTTTGAAATCTTGCGAATTTTGTTCGAAGACATACGTGTTTTGGGGTCTTTTCTCACGCGTTGTGTGCATGCGCAGTGCGAGCGTGCTTGCGTAGGTGTGTGTGTGTGTGTGTGTGTGTGTGTGTGTGTGTGTGTGTGTGTGTGTGTAAGAGACAGAGACAGACAGACAGACAGAGACCGAGAGCAGTGCAGACTTTAAATCTTACAGTTGATTTTGTTACGCTCACGAATAAAGAGAGACGGAGACTCTGTGTGTGTGTGTGTGTGTGTGTGTGTGTGTGTGTGTGTGTGTGTGTGTGTGTGTGTGTGTGTGAGAGAGAGAGAGAGAGAGAGAGAGAGCATACGACCGAATCAGAGCTAAATAAAACTCGAGCTAACTAAAAACGGCTTCCGCTATTTTCAGCACAGTCGCTATCTTCCCTCCCCAGAGTGATTGTGTAATAAACGTTTTGGCGAGAGTGTAACCTAACTTTGACTGATAAGGCGACACACACGTCAGCTGATATCAAGCACGTACGTGCCTGCAGAGAGGTAAAATAAAAGATTACAGTGTTACTGGGATTTTCCAGTGCAATCGATGCAGTATGGGATGCATCAGAAATGCAGACCGGAAGTAGGCTATCGGTGTATACCAATCGTGTTTTCTTTAAGACCGGAGAGTTACGGCAGTTCCTGTAACTCAGAGAATCCGCTTCGTGCCAACGAGCATTGAGCTGGATTCATTGATAGTCGGGTGTGTGCCGGTCTATCGCCATGTGACTATTATACATTGAAAATTATCCCACCTGTGGATTGTGTCTGCCAAGAGGCCAAAAACATAGTATCAGTCGCGTACATTTTTCTGTGGCTGCTTTGATAAAAAACCGAAACAAAAGCTGTGTGCGAACGAAAAGACAAAATCAGTGGTCCTCTCTCTCTCTCCCTCTCTCTCTCTCTCTCGGAGAGCCGGGATAGCCGAATGGTAGAGTGTTGGACTCCCAACGCTCGGGTCGTGAGTTCGAATCCCGGCTGGGGCCAAATATTTGGTTTAAACAAGTTTATTGCAATACAGTTTGTTCAGAGTAAATAAACAATTTCTGAGCATGAACAAGCTAGGCTTATAAATATTATAGGGCCAAATATTTGTACTGGTCTTTTTCTCGTTGCCCCGTCTTTGGTATCACCCACTCTCTGTCTCTCTGTCTCTCTCTCTCTCTGCACCCAGGAATGGGTGGGAGTTTTGAGTTACAACATATTCTGACCACCACTGTGAAAAACCTATGCAAAGATTTGTTCTGTAATTCACTAGCTTCTTTCTTTTAGCACACACGATCCAAAAAAAACAAAAAAGTATGAAACCTTTGGTAGAGAATTGGAGCACTTTTGAGCTTCGCCGTGCAGCCGCTATAAGTTACCAGCCAGACATGAAAAACGACTCGCGTGCTAAATAACGGACTGAATAGTGTTCATGATGAATGATACGGTGACCTCGTCTGACAGCGGTAGACCCGATTACCTTTCCCCACCAAGCACACAACACACGTCAGTCAGTCAGGACACGATCCGCAGTGCATTGTAATTATTCTCGTCAGTACATTCGTGCGGCATACTGATACCGTCGACGAAGTAAAGGAAGCAGGTGCTGCGTTCTTCACTGACTGTAAAAACCCGTAATAAAATTGAAAATAGTGCGTTCGTTGGAATCATAACTGCAAGGTTTGTGTCTATTTTCACACCTGTAGCTGAAAGCATCACGAAGGGCCTGCGCGGTCTAGGAAGATCAGGAGCGGTAAGACCTACGGCACACGCTGCTAGCCTGCGGAGCATTCACACGCTGGTCGAACGGCTTTTCTGTTCGCACGCTACGTGCGTGCAGCGAGCTGACTACGCCGCCGGCCTCAGTGGCGCTGGACAGTACACAAAGAGCGAAAGCGCGCGGTCAGCGACGATTGAGTGACGTGGCGAAGAAAAAAACAAAAAAAAAACAGAGAGAGGCTCGTTTCCATGTAGTCAGTTTGCTGCATTTTCACGGAAGGGGGTAGCCAGCATTCGAACTCACGACCCGAACATTGAAAGTCCGTCGCGCCGGCCGCAAGCTTGCCTGTTCCTGTTCCAGTTCCGACAACACAAAAAGCACTACACAGCTGTGCGATATCATCACAATACAGACTCTCAACGTGAAATGAGGTCAAGATACCCACAATTCATCTGCTGACACAACCACCAATTTCTGACACAACACGACTGTGACCATAAACAGCGGTTACTGACACAGCGCAAACTCTTCTAAGCTTGGACAGACAAACGTGACGACAACAGTAAAATATATTGCTCCCAATTTGTCTTCAAGCCATTGCTAATGAACCGATGTTGTTGTGTGAGAGGAAGCGGGCGGATAGACCTGTTTCCATGCATGGTAAATTAGCTGGACCACTCACGTGGATTAACTATTGTGCTGAGAGAGTGAGAAAAAGAGAGACAGAGAGAGAGCTGAAGCCAGGCCATGATAAACGCAGAGAGAGAGAGAGAGAGAGAGAGAGAGAGAGAGGGAGGGAGGGAGGGAGAGAGAGAGAGAGAGAGAGAGAGGGTGGGTGGGTGTTTGAGAGTTTAACGTCCTTTTCCACCACATATGGGTGATATCAAAGACGGGGCAACGAGAAAAGCCCAGCACAAATATTTGGCCCCAGCCGGGATTCGAACTCACGACCCGAGCATTGAAAGTCCAACGCTCTACCATTCGGCTATCCCTGCACCAGAGAGAGAGAGAGAGAGAGAGAGAGAGAGTAACGTATTTTCCCAGTATTTCTAGTATTGTGTAGAAAACGAGGTAGACACGGGGATCGACTATCGACGGAAAAACACTATGCACGCACGCACGCGCGCGCGCACACACACACACACACACACACACACACACACACACACACACACACACACACGCACGCACGCACACACACACACTTATTTTGTATCCACAATTCCTCTACTGACGTTCATTTCCTCTTTATTTCATTGTCAGAACTACACAAACAGTCAGCGGCGACACAGGGGTACACCTATCAAGTTTTTCCCGTGCATAGCTAATTTATTGGCCATAAACAACCATCTTGGCGTGGTCCCGCCATGTTGACAGTGATGAGCAGAATAGCACAACAAGCGAGACATAAACCCAGGTGAACTCGGTCCTCATGGTGCCTAAGTTATCTGGTTTATTAGACGGGGGGACGAACTTAGGCGGTGAGGGGTTTACTCCTGCTTCCATCGGGTCTGTGTGTTTTGACAAAGTTTGTTTGTTTGGTTTTTTTGTTTGTTTGGTTTTTTTGCGTCGTTTGTGTTTCTCGGACAGTGTTTGTGGTTATGACGGTAGTGGTGGTGGTGGTGGGTGAGGGTGTAGGGGTCTGTGCGTGCGTGTGTGTGTGTGTGTGTGTGTGTGTGTGTGTGTGTGTGTGTGTGTGTGTGTGTGTGTGTGTGTGTGTGTGTGTGTGAGACAGACAGACAGACAGACAGACAGAGACAGACAGAAAGGCAGGCAGGCAGGCAGGCACACAAAGAACGAAAGTGTTGTTTGTTTGTTTGTTTGTTTTTTCAACGAAGGCGATTCGACAGAAATTCGCCAATTTTCAATCAGAGAGACAGGCAGACAGACAGACTGGCAGGCAGGCACGCACGCAGACAGACAGAGAAGCAGACAGGCAGACATAATTATGAGCATAGACTAAACGAACTAACTTTACTTTTCAACGGAGGTGACTTGACAAAATTTTGCCAATTTTCAGTCAGAGAGAGACAGAGACAGACAGACAGACAGATGAAGAGAGGTACAGAAACAGAGACAAACACGCACAAGGCAAGTACCAACTGTTTACAGTATAGCGCGCCAGAAGTGTTTCGCGTAAAAACACTTCACTTGTTAGTCTGTGGGTATTTTCGGTATGGCTTTGTTTTCACTTGAGTTACAACACGGTTCGGCTACTGTAACCGTGTGCCTGCCGCTCTCTCGTCGCTGGGTATGGGTAAATCATTTCAGTCACTCAGTTACTGGAAACAGTGCTGAAAAACACACCACAGACAGACACCCAGGAGAAAGGATTGGTGCATTGCTGTCATGAGACGAGTTTGTCACTCACGCGAGGTAACTTGCTGAACGGTGCAAGTGGGTTTAATTTAGTTGTTAAGTCAGTTTAACGTTTTTTAATAGTAATGAGGGTGGGTGGGTGTTTGGGGGTTTAACGTCCTTTTCCACCACATAAGGGTGATATCAAAGACGGGGCAACGAGAAAAAGGCCAGCACAAATATTTGGCTCCAGCCGGCGGGATTCGAACTCACGACCCGAGCATTGAGAGTCCAACGCTCTACCATTCGACCACCCCGGCTCCCCTTAATAGTAATGAGGAACACTGAAAACAAAGACAGAATAAAGAACAATAATATTTCATAAAAAGCTTCAGCAGATGCGTTGTTGTCGACTTCTTTGATTTAAAAGATTGAGATTTGCTGGAAAGGAGGGGACACACACACACACACACACACACACACACACACACACACACACACACACACACACACACACACACACACGCGCGCGCGCGCACGCACACGAACACACTATCGCCGAAAGGACGAAAAATGATACCACAGAGAGTGATGCATGTATCAGTTTTTATGTTGTTTCCATAGTAATGGAAACAACATAATAGGACGGGCTAAAATTTCCACGTTCATAGGCAAGCATCTGTGGTACAAACGCACGTCACTGCCGATCTCCCGCAGAGACGATTTTGCAAGTGTAACTCTGACAATGACGTAAGAAAACTTGCGTCATCGATGCTGACGCGTATGGTGTTCCGAACGCACTTCTCCTCCTCAGTGAGTGCCCTCTGTGCGGATGTGTGTGCGTGTGTGCGTGTGTGCGTGCGTGTGTGCGTGTGTGCGTGTGTGCGTGTGTGAATTGTGTCCAGGCCCGTTTCTTGGAAAATA
Organism: Batillaria attramentaria; assembly: GCA_018292915.2. Lineage (NCBI taxonomy): Eukaryota > Metazoa > Mollusca > Gastropoda > Batillariidae > Batillaria > Batillaria attramentaria. The sequence goes on from JACVVK020000233.1 coordinate 437,636, forward strand.
CTCAACCGAATGGCTTCAAATTTGGGGTATCCAAATATATCAAAATGTTACATTAGACGATTCAAGCGTGTGATGATTGCTTACGTGATTTGGGAGTTATCGCCCTTTTGAGACAAGTTGGTTGTCTTTCGTGTACAGGCGTAATATTTATTTAAATCACTCAATTTTTTGGCAGTAGATAGCTTGAATACGGACTCTGAACAGAGTCACTACTAGAAAATGGTCGCTCTTATAGTTTTCATGTAAACCGAGCCTGAGTTGACATTGCATGTGAACCCAGTTCAGATGCCTATTTCTCCGAAAATACTGAACCGATCGATTTCAAATTTGGGGTTTCTAAATGAATCAAGATTGTTGAATAGAAGGCCCGATCCAGGTACGATTGCACACATGATTTGCGAGTTATCGCCCTTTTCAGAAAAAGTGGCTTTCTGGCGTTTAAAGGCGTAATATTTACCTAAACCACTCCATTTTTTGGACATAGATAGCATGAATACGGACTCTCAACTAAGTGAATTTTGGAGGTTGTCGCTTTTATACTTTTGGCGTAAGCCGTACCTGATGAAAGTGCTGGTGAACACACTTTAGATCTCAAAATCGCTCCTACTATACATAGATAATGAGCCTGGGGTGCCATAAAAAATATACAAAAAAATTAGAAAAATTCACTGCAGCCGTTATCGTCAGTTGACTCGAAAATTTGTACTCACAGCACATTTCCTCTGCAAGCCACACGCCTCACAAACATCGAAGAAGAGACGCACGCGCACTGACGTAAAGTAAGTGCGTCATGTTTGATTGACGTGATGCTGTTTTTTTCTTGGGGGTGTCTCGCCACTTTCTTTCGGAATTCCTCTGTTTGGAGACGTGGTGTTGTATTTTACTTATGCTATGTCGCCATCATCGTGCACTCGCAGAGATGATACGGGATACAACAGACTACAACTCCAATACTTTATGAACAGAATATGCGCGGAGAACAAATTCATGAAAGAAGAAGAATCCAGAACGCTGTGCAGGGCTGCTTACGTACTGAACAGGTCAGATCTAGAACATTACTCAACTTACTGGAAGGCTCGAAATCTCTCCAAGGTGACGTAATCTACTGACGTTACTGCACCAGCATGTTCTGGGATGGTCTAGAAATTATTTTGCATCGAAATGCAGTATCTTTTCGCAAGAGTCTCTACAACTTGACATGTGGAAAGCGGGAATTTCAGTGGGTTTCGTTTTTGCCACTGACTCACACTCAGAAGCATAATGCAAAGATCTTGGAAACATAAAGATAGTTCACTTACCTCCCTTTGAGGGACAACGCGTAAGAGTTGTCTGCGCGCATTAGCGCGCATCCCGCAGATCTACGCAGTTGTTTGACCCAACCCTACACTAGCCGCCGTAAAACATTTTAACAAAATAAACAAAAACGAAGATGTCAGCGACTGACAGGTGGTCTCCCCCCATATATTTCGCATGTGTTTTAGGCCTATGGAAAACATAAGTACTCTCAAAGTTCCGGAGGACGAACGAAAGATCTAGTTTGGCTTTCACTGCTGTACGTAGGCTACGCAGTGCATTTCGTTCGATGTGTTCAAGTAAAACTAGTACGGAACACAGAAAGATCGAATGAGCGAGAGATCCAAAGATGGACGCATCCGCTGAATACTTCCTGCTAACTCAGCATTAATCATATCTGCGACCGACGATCCAGCAGATTCTATGTTGTGATATGGTTTTACAATGGTTAGAATGAAGTTCAGCCGGATGATTTTGTTCTCTGTCTGTGTGTGTGTGTGTGTGTGTGTGTGTGTGTGTGTGTGTGTGTGTGTGTGTGTGTGTGTGTGTGTGTGTTCTGAATTTAGATGCAGGTAGACGCTAGCACAGTTTAAGTCACCGTGATTTGTAAAGTTGTCAGGGAAAAAAATTACGCTGTATCTGCGTCAGCCGCGTGTGTTTACTGTTAGTTTACACTGCATGCACACGTACCACTTGAGGTCTTTTTTTTTTTTTTTTTTTGACAAGAAAGCGAAAAAAAAAAAAAAGTTTGTTTTTCAACAGGAATACCAAAAGAAGTATTTCCCCGTTTATATTTGTCTGTTATTTGAACAATTCGGCGCAGAACACAATTGCATGCTTTTGTGCTTTCCACTTTCCGCCATGCTGTCACTATAGGGGCCAGATCTAGGATGCGCGCTAATGCGGGCAGACAGCTCTTCGCGTTGTCCCGCTATATGTCTCTCTTACGAGGGCAGGAGTGACGCGTCTTTCTGATTCCAAGGTCTTTGCATAATGTGTGTGTGTGTGTGTGTGTGTGTGTGTGTGTGTGTGTGTGTGTGTGTGTGTGTGTGTGTGTGTGTGTGTGTGTGTGAGTGTGTGTGTGTGTGTGTGTGTGTGTGTGTGTGTGTGTGTGTGTGTAGGGGGAGGGGGGGTGCGTGCGCGCGCGCGCAAGCGCGCGTCTAAGGCGAGAGAGAGAGAGAGAGAGGGTCTCTTCTCCGATACCAGTAAGCAATCGTCTGTCAGTCAGGTCTGCGGGAAGTGACTCTGTCAAAGGGGAACGACTTTATTACAAGAATTCATTCACCCATGTAGAACCTCGCATACGCCAACAAGTTGTGACGTCAACCAGCTAGGCGAGCTCACACGACCTCATGTGTTTGGGTTTTTGCAAGTGCATAGAGGCACGATAAGGGTTTTCAGTACTTTCTTTATGTCAGCATGCTTGATGTCAGAGAGCTTGCGTTCCGGCGTGTGCGCGCGGGCTGCATACATGACACAACGACTACGACTGTGACTACAGCATGTCATTGAATGGAAACAACATATTGGGCTGGTGGCCATCTTGTTTATGTTTGGGTTGCTGTTGCTGCGGTGGTCATTGTGGGTGATGGTTGGTTTGTATGTTATTATTTTTTTTTAATATAATTTGAAAGGCGGAGGGGGGGGGGGGAGCGGTAGGGGGAGGGGGAGAGAAAGAGAAGGAAAGCTTGATCACATGGTGGAGACTGAATCTCGTTGGACCAGATTTTTATGTTTCTTCAAAACGGAAACACCTCCGACGTATCTTAAGCATGAAATCCACACTAAGCTTAAACGGAATGTTCACCCCTACGTCATTTTTTTTTTTAGGGGCAAATACCATTCGCATGTTTCACATCATACACGTATATGAAACCAGGAAGAAAATATGTGCATACAACCTCAGCTTTAAGCACACGATGTCAGTATCACCTTGCAGACACGCCTGCGTAACAATACCATTGTCAGCGCCGACAGAGCATTGAGGGCGGAACACCCAAAGTCCGTAAGCCGATCCAACTTTACTGACAGGCCGATTCTGTCAATGGCTTTACGTAAACAAATACCTTACCAGAGATACATTGCGTAAGCTAGCGCCTCTCTCGACGAGAGAGAGAGAGAGAGAGAGAGAGAGAGAGAGAGAGAGTCCCGTTTCCCTTCAGACCATCGGCAAACATTGTGTAGATGACGGCGTGTGGAAATATGTCTGTTCACCTTGGCGCGAAGGGAAAAATGAAAATAAAGTAAAAAAAAAAGAAAAAAAAAGGAGAGGGTGCCGGGAAACGGTTTTGGATGGGTTTTCCACATTTCGTATCTCTGCTTTTATGAAAGTTGGTTCTGCTGTTTTGCTCTGGGGGTGTTCCGGGAGTGAGCTGTCAAAAATGTGGAAACGAGATTTTGTTTTTTAACCATGCAATGCAGACATAAAAGGCAGAGCAGGCTTTTCCTGAACACGCTTCAGCCCGACAAATTCCCCTCACACCTGAGGTAGCCTGCGTACTGGTCGAAGGAGACAAAATACACAGGGCCTCAAAATGCCTATATATTCCCTATTAGCCTCAGGATTCATAGTCACCCCTAAAACTGCTTCAATCTAGAAACAATTCCTACCATGAACAAACCATTCAAAGGCACGCACCTGACAGGGGTTTAAAACAAATTTGAATGTCTCCTTTCCGCTCAGGCCTCACTTGAGTAATGCACGTCTACTTTCTCTTTAGGCCAGGCAGGCAGTTCACACAAATCCGCTTGCCTCCGACCTCTCTGCAAGAAGTCCCAGCTTCACCGGCAGCTTGCCTCTTTTTGTGACCGCCTGGCTGGCACCTTGACCTACATAACACAAAAATCACGAAAATCACGCTTTTTCATGACAACAAAACTCACTACAGACTAGCACACTCGCCAGACAGGGTACCCCAAATAAACGGGGAGCCGGGATGGCCGAATGGTAGAGCGTTGGACTCTCAATGCTCGGGTCGAGAGTTCGAATCCCGGATGAGGCCAAATATTTGTCCTGACCTTTTTCTCGTTGCCCCGTCTTTGATATCACCCTTACTTGGTGGAAAAGGACGTTAAACTCACAAACACCCAAACATGACCCCACGGTCAATTTGTGTCCTTATAGCCTGCTGTGCATTAGAGAGCACGAGATTTTAAGGGCTGAACCGTAGACTGTTTCCGTCTTGTCTGTCTTTGTTTTTCTTTCTTTTTGTTGTCTGTGCGGCCTCTCTGCCCCCCTTCCCTAGATGATATTTTCTTGTGCCGGTTATAGAACAGATATGTTGAAAGTCAAGCTGAAGACCCCGCGTTCACAGCAGCGGCTTTGTTGTTTTTGTATCTGGAAAAACGAGTCTTGTGTAAGAATTTGGCCATTCGTCTTGTGGAATGAGGGCTGTATGATATGTCTGGATATTTCCGGGTAAGAACACGTTCTGACTGACATCCCACAGGACAACTGCCTCCCCCCCGCCTACGCCATTCTTTCCATGCAAGCCACGCACGCCTACGTCACAAACACAACAGCCTCAACAACTACGACTGACGACGACAACGACGAATCTTTATTAAACTTCTGTCCCCGAAATGGTCTGTGCATGGTAATTTTAGTTTCTAGATTGAAGCATTCTTAGGGGGGGGGGGGGGGACTATGATGCCTTAGGTTAATAGGGATGGGTGGGTGGGTGTTTGGGGGTTTAACGTCCTTTTCCACCACATACGGGTGATATCAAAGACGGAGAAACGATGAAAATGCCAGCACAAATATTTGGCCTCAGCCGGGATACGAACACACGACCCTAGTATGAGAAGTCCAACGCTGTACCATTCGGCCACGCCGGCTCCCCTGAGGTTAATAGGGAATATACAGGCATTTTGATGCCTAGCGCATTTGTGGGTACGAAACCTGCATGCAAGGCATAGCAGTGTAACTCCTATACTGTTATTCTAAGCAATGTAAGGTTAAGTGGCACCCACGCAAACACACGCCTCTGCAGTATAGAATTCCGAGGACACTCGACAGAAAATCCTCGCGCAAATCTCACGTCTGTTTTGGGATCCGCTTCCCGTGTGCTGACACTCAGCGAAACAAGCTTTTGCAACACGACGTACTGGGGGAAAAAAGCCTAAGCTGTGTACAGACGTAAGGGAAAAGGGGGCAAGGTTTGCATGGAGAGTATGGCCGTTACCACAATACAACGATCTTAGTACTGATCGAGTGAAATTGTGTCAACAGAGAGACCGAATGGGGGAACTTGACCCGGTGGAAGTAGAAGGAAGGAATTGAAGTGCAGATAATTATTTGTGCTGGCCTTTTTTATTTCTCGTTGCCCCGTCTTTGATTTCACCCATACGTCACAGCGGTGGAAATGGGCGTTGAACTCCCAAACACCCACCCACCCACCCGCCCACCCACCCAGGAAGCTGTTCACAAGCTGGGTCTATCACATGAAACAAGGTTACTGATGTGTGTTATAAACGAACTGGACACTGCAGACTGCGTGCCCACCTGTGCCGCCTTGAGCTGTCACACTCACCAGACTGTCTGTGCGGAACAGCCCCTCAAACCCCGGAACACATTCTGCAGTCCTGTCCCCTTTTCAAAGTAGCAAGGACATAACACTGGCCGAATGGAGCCACACTGGAAGAGAAACTCTGGGGCACCAAAACGGACCTCCTGAAGACTACTGCTTTTATAAAGACTACAAACCTAATCATCTGAGGCCGAGTCCAGAACAGGGAACGCAGAAGAAGAAGAAGAAGTATTATAAATGAAAGTGCTTGACCTAGATGTCCTATATCACACGATCACAGGCTCGTCTCAATACCACCTTTAACACTATCACTGCGCTACCTGCGTCTGCCTGTAATGAAGAGCTAGACAGGCGTGCAGGTAATTATCTGCCCAATACAAGGTAACCAGGCGAGAGAGGAGTCTGGCAGAGGGAGCAATAATTATGACGCGTGTGGTCGGATAACACAGCAGGTACTCTCTGACTCTGTCTGTGTGTAAAAACGGAAAAGGAGACGAAGAATAGGAGATAGAGTGGGAGATACAGTAACTGATCCAGACAGACATGTGACTGAAGCAGGGTAGTAAAGACTGCATGATTTATAGCGCCCCGTGTAACGGTACATGTATCAGAACAAAAAGCCGGAAGAGATGAAAGGAAGAAAAAAAATCCCTCTAAAGCTATTCAGTCACCTGGTGGAATGGACCTGCTTCCTGATTCCCCTGAGGAAGGGGGGGGGGGGGTAAGTGAAAAAAATACAACAGTACTGGCGTTTGGTAGACCATGAACGGAGTTTTCAAGGACTCTTTCAGTAAATGTTCTTAGCTCCTTGGGGAACGGGCTCAAAACGGCTGTCACGCTATTTAAGTGCCGCGATTTTTCCCCGTGTCCTAAATCGTCCTAAAACGGCCAGTGCTCTGCGGATGAAAAGTATTCAGATCACAAACTACACGTGAGAGCATGTACTGTATGGGCATCCCTTTAGACTTGGGATACTGTTTGTATTCACAAAGACGTGGGATACTGTTTACATTCACAATGACTTGGGATACTGTTTGTGTTCACAAAGACTTGGGATAGTGTTTGTGTTCACAAAGACGTGGGATACTGTTTGTATTCACAAAGACGTGGGATACTGTTTGTATTCACAAAGACTTGGGATACTGTTTATATTCACAATGACTTGGGATACTGTTTGTGTTCACAAAGACTTGGGATAGTGTTTGTGTTCACAAAGACGTGGGATACTGTTTGTATTCACAAAGACTTGGGATACTGTTTGTGTTCACAAAGACTTGGGATACTGTTTGTGTTCACAAAGACTTGGGATACTGTTTGTGTTCACAAAGACGTGGGATACTGTTTGTATTCACAAAGACTTGGGATACTGTTTATATACACAAACTTCACACGCTCACTGTTCTTTATTGCCATAGACATCGCCCGTTTGTTACTTGCACACCAGTAACCATCATCAGGTATCATCATCATCATCATCATCATCATCATCACTTTCGTCATCGTCGTCATCATCATCGTCGTTGTCATCATCGTCGTTGTCATCATCGTCGTCGTCGTCTTCGTCGTCGTCATCATCATCACTGAAGACCTTATAAGACCTCATAAATATCTCCAGTGCTCTGACTCCTTCCTTCAGTCTCGGGGGAGCCTGGAGAGTCGAGCGGTTGAGCACTGGACTCGAAGTGCTCGAGTCTTGAGTTCGATTCCCGGCTGGGGGCCAAATATATGTGCTGGCCCTTTTTCTCGTTGCCCCGTCGTCTTTGATACCACCCACACCTGGCAGAAAAGGACGTTAAACCCTCAAACACCCACCCACCCTTCTGCGTCACCTTCCTTATCTTACTGTAAACGGCTGTTTCTAAGCACAGAATGATAAGAGAAGCATTTTCAGTGCAAAATAATGACCTCGTCTTTTTCTGTTACAGGCCCAACGTATGTCCGTATCAGGACATGGAGATGGTGATGGTGCGACAGCCGTGCGTACAGGCCTTCACTCGCCTGGTGAAAGTCTGGAGACCTCACTGTGGATATAGCAGGAACTGGTGCGTCGGTTATGAACGGAGGTAAGCGTGGAGATAACACTGACTATGGCGTCAGTCGAGCCTCTCTCTCTCTCTCTCTCTCTCTCTCTCTGGCTTTGTCTGTCTGTCTGTCTCTCTCTCTCTCTCTCTCTCTGGTTGTGTAGCTGTAACGCATGTCCTGTTCTGTTACTTTAGTTTTGTTGTTGTTCAGCTAGTGTGTGTGTGTGTGTGTGTGTGTGTGTGTGTGTGTGTGTGTGTGTGTGTGTGTGTGTGTGTGTGTGTGAACCAGAGAGAGAAAGAGGGCATAACTGCCACAGATGCCATTTGTTTTGTCATTCACTGCTGCATGCTTGTCTGTAAGAATCGTAGGAGGTGGAGGACGTGAAGGGCAGAGGGATGGGTGATGGGGGTTGTGTGTGTGTGTGTGTGTGTGTGTGTGTGTGTGTGTGTGTGTGTGTGTGTGTGTGTGTGTGTGTGTGTGTTTCTCGTTCGTGCCAGTATGCAGACAAACCTTTACACACATGGCGACGAAGACGAGCTTGCGGTGGCAGACACGTTAATCCCACCGCTGTATATAACTTGTCCCCTCCCCGAGGCCTGTTCACAAAATTAATACGCATACACTGACGCGACACAACAAAGGCGCACAAACCGAGAGAGAAGCAAATACACGGAATATCAAGTCAGTGCGCAGGAACAAAACAAACCCAAACACTGACAAGCAAAACCAATCTCTCCCACTTAGTGCAAAAACTGCGTCCACGTGAACATGTGCGGAGGTGTGAAGAGCTCATGACTAAGAGTTAATAAAGTGCATGTATCTGTTGTGTCAGTTTTCATTCGGGTCGATCGTCGGCGGGTCTCTCCGAGTACTCCGGCTTCATCCCCCTCTGTCTTGGGAATGTTCAATCCACAAAATTAAAAAATAAATGCAGTTCTAAATTTCGAAACTTAAATTAGTGAGTCGACCATTCTCACCACGTGATCAGTTGTAATGTGGTCATGTCCAGTGTGTGAGAGAACGCGTGTGGTCCACGTGAGCGTGCGTGCTGGGTTCAGTTTGCGGCGCTTTGAGCCGATTTGGGTTAAGCGCCTACACAAGACACAGTCATTATTATTATAGATTTGTCACCAATGCGAGAGGTCAGGGGTTCGAGTCCCACTCGAGGCAAAGAATTTTTCCTTCTCGTATGTGGCACCGTTCATTCGGGCCGATCGTCGGGGGTTCTCTCCGGGTGCTCCGGCTTTCTCCCCCTCAGCTTTGGAAATGTTCAGCCCACCAACATTGAAAAATAAATGCAATTCTAAATTCCGAAATTTAAATATCTGAGCTGACCCTTCGCACCACGTGATTGTAATGTGTTTATGTCCAGTGTGTGAGAGAATGCGTGTGATTCACGTGAGCGTGCGTGTTGGGTTCAGTTTGCGGCGCTTTGAGCTGATTCATGAAATCATACAGTTGGGTAAAGCGCCTATACAATACTCATTATTATTATTATTATTATTATTACATGTATTACGCTTTACACCCAATGAGAGAATTATAAACATCTTAGCTGCTCGGTCGCTTTTGAGTGCGGGTATCAGAGTTAAGTAAGGGTGGGTGTCGATAAGCATTACGCGCTTGGGGGAAAACTTGACCCGCGCAGCTAGTAGTGGGCTCTGTTTACTCTGTGTGGTGTCCTCCTGTTGTGGGGTTTGTATTGCAATCAGGACTTTCACACGATCGCTTTCCCTATCAGAGATCAAAGTGGGCAGTTGTCGCACAATAGATAATCGATATTCGTCATACGCATGTGGGAGAATGTGCCAGGTATGATATGGATATAACTTTTTACCTCGTTAGGTTGACGGGCAAGAAAATGGTACCTGTTACGTGTTTCAGTACACCCAATTCTCTCTCTCTCTCTCTCTCTCTCTCTCTCTCTCTCTGCACCTGATACGCACACTTACCTACCTCCCCAGGAGTCGGGGATATGGGTAAAAGGTGGTTTCTTAGCCGGGGTGACGATATTCCTCTTCCAGACCACCTCTAAAGACGCAGGCGAGGGAGAGAGAGTGGAGTGAGAGAGTTCGCTTGTATCTGTTTTGTTGTTGTTGTTCTTGTTGTTGTTGTTTTTTTTTTTTAAAGCGAGAGGGAAAAAAGGTGTCATAGGAGATAAATCTCAAACCACCCCCTTCTCCATGTGTGTGTGTGTGTGTGTGTGTGTGTGTGTGTGTGTGTGTGTGTGTGTGTGTGTGTGTGAAAAAACACGATGCTGCGGATTTGCTCTCTCTCTCTCTCTCTCTCTCTCTCTCTCTCTCTCTCTCTCGATCTCTATCTAGCAATTAGCAACTGCATGTATGAAAATTTGACTGTCCTGCGTTAAGCTGCCTCTACCGTTGAAGGGGAACCGGGATAGCCGAATGGTAGAGCGTTGGACTTCCAATGCTCGGGTCGTGCAGTCTGGTGCGTTTTGACATGATTGTAAGTAAGTGCTTCAGAAGAGGGAACACTTTTTCTTGAGGAAAATTTTCAGAGTCTGATTAACACCTCTCTAACATCTCTGTGCAGTTAGGTGCAGTCAGTCAACTTAAGGCTTATCGTCCCTGCCACTTATGTGTGATTAGGGACTCAGTATTGTATTTTCAAAAGGTTTTAAGATTTCTTTTACTAATTTTTGAAAAAAAAATCGTTTTATGGCAAGGGAGGGGAGGTGGTGCCGGACGAGCGCCGATCGCTCCTAGTCCAGCTGGGCAGGGACCATTGTAGTATGATAGGTATGGGTAAGGCAGTTTGGTGCTTTTTGGCATGAATTTATGTGCTTCAAACGGGGATACAGTTTTTGTAGGTAGAAATATTTTTTAGCCAAATTTGGAAATCCGCCGAAATGTGTAAGATTTTAAGCCTTGCTAATGACATTAAACAATCGTTAAGTTTGCAAATCTTCATCAAAGTTGTCAGTTCAAAACTTCACAGAAGAATAAAACAAAATCCTGCAAGCAAAAGCCATGTTACACTACAGTGTAACTGCGTACAGAATTACGTGTGCAGTGCGTGAATTACACTTATTTCTTGTCGATCTGATTCATTTCGGTGTACATGGTGTTCAGGTCAACACGGGATTACCATTGAATTTTAAAACCCCCCTCTTGAACTTCAAACGCCTAAAAACTGAAAAAGACGCACAGCTTGTAATACGACCCTTTAATCCTTAACACGAAACCCCTCAGATCTTCGAACACATCAAACTAGTTCAAAGAGCCGACCCTTGACAAAAAGATCCCTACCACAACGTACCCCTAGCTTACCCTCCTGTGTAAGATCATGGTCGTTCTCTCGGGGTGGCTTTTGTCTCTTAAGTGGGTAACGATGATGGGATACTGGGCGACGCGTCATAAAGGGGGGAAAATGAGACTGTTGTGTCGGGGGGCGTAGGGGCTGGCATGGTTACTTTTCCCGCTCGACTTCTGTCCGTGTCTGCCAGTGATACGTACAGTGTAGTTCACAAGGCGTGGTCAACGTTGTTCCTACTGGCGTAATCACTGAACGTTGTTCTTACTGGCGTAATCAACGTTGTTCTTACTGGTGCAATCAACGTTGTTCTTACTGACACAATAAACGTTCATCTTTCTGGCGCAATCAACGTTGTTCTTATTGACGCAATAAACGTTCATCTATCTGGCGCAGTCAACGTTGTTCTTACTTGCGCAATCAATGTTGTTCTTACTGGCGCAGTCATTACTGTTGTTACTGGCACAATCAACGTTGTTCATACTAATGGCCCGCGCTTTCAGCGTTGTTTGTACGGGCCCAGTCAGTGTTGTTCTAATACAGGCGCCAGTCGGTCAACGTTGCCAGTGCTGGCACAATCAACGTTCACACACACACACACACACACACACACACACACACACACACACACACACACACACACACACACACACACACACACACATTCTCGTCCGCTCCTTCACTCCTCATCCAAACTGACATTAAAAACAACAGCAACAACAACAACACCCAGAAGAAAAAAACAACAACGGAAAGGCATGCCTGCAAGGGCAAACCACAGGCTGAAATATACTGATATCAGTCTAAAAGTTATCCAGCCTTGGTGCCTTGGGCAGCAGTGTAGCGGGTAAAGAAAACAAGCGGCCGCTGTTGGTATTCACTTATCTGGGGAAGGTTTGGTGTGGTCAGGTGCTGAGTGTGACTGTGTGTGAGAACCCAGACAGCTTGACCATAAACTATGGCGAGGATCGGTGTTTGTATGGGTAAATATTGACAACACGACCACCTGGGGGGGGGGGGGGGAGGGGGGGGAGGGGGCGGAGGCGCAAGGGAATAGGGCCGGGTAGGAGGAGGCGTGGGGGGGGAGGGGGGTGCGCTAAAACTGCTCTTTGAGCCGAGTTAACCGTTTTTTCAAACCTTCATGCTTTTTTCGGAATTATTAAGCACACCGCAGACAGTCCTTTTTTTTTCGGGTGTGTGTGTGTGTGTGTGTGTGTGTGTGTGTGTGTGTGTGTGTGTGTGTGTGTGTGAGGGGGTGAGGGATGGGGGGGGGGAGAGATGACGAGAGGGAGAGGGCAGAAGGGGGGAGGGGGACGATCGTGCAGACACACTCAACAGGTACTTGTGCTGTCCAAACTGTGCAGACAAGACCTTACAACCCACCTGTCCATCTGGCCAGGACAGAACAGTGACATACAGACACACTGACAGAACCACCACAGATTGTCCAAGCCGCGCGACTGCGTACGGCTCCCCACGTACTGAGGGCGACAGCGTACGCCACAGCTCTTCGCCTCAGCCGTGTAGTCTCGAGTGGTGGTACATGTATGCTCTGTGCCACCCCCACACGTCAGTGACGGTCACAATGACAATATTGACACGGTTTCAGTTGGGGCCACTTGCACAGACTGTCCGAATGAGTCCAAAGTTTAGCTGATCTATAATAATAATAAGAAGAATTAAATATGGGTATTTAAGGGACGCCCTCCCTCCTGCTGCTACTATTGCTACTACTACTACTACTACTACATGATGTACAACTCTCTCTCTCTCTCTCATTGCCAGCGGCTTGCGCGGCGTTAAGCCCTAAATACCTAACTCTCTCTCTCTCCAAAAATACTGCCTCTGTACTTCGTAACGCCTGGTTAGTTAGTTAGTTAGTTTGTTTGTTTGTTTGTTTGTTTGTTTGTTATAGCTTTACGCTGCGCAAGCAACAAAGACTGTTTCGCGACTAAGGTCTTAGGTCATTAAAACATAAGAGCATTCAAAAAAAAAAAAAAAAAAAAAAAAGAGCATTCCCCTGAAACAAGATGTATACATAATAAAAAATCTATCTGCTTTAAATGAGATAACGGACAAGTTTTATCTCTTTAGGTCCAAAACTTACGACAAAACTAAAGACATAGAATGTTAGTCAAAGACAGTCCGTATTGTTTGCAGTGTCTATATTTCATAAAACAAATTTAAGAAAATGAAGACGCTGTCAGAGCGAACATCCCCGAACAACTGATAATCCCTTGAATTGTATGCATGAAGGGAGTCGAAAACAGCTAACCTGGCCCCGGCTACGAACAAAAACAAACAACAAGCAAACAAAAATGTCTGTCGCTGGCTGGTCTCAGTGAGATCGTCACGCTGTGTGAACTCGCACTCGCGTAACGAATTATGTGGGTTGTTGACGGACGGCATGAAAATCACCCTGAGCCCTGCCAACAAGAGAAAGAGGTTATGCGAGTTCATAAAAAATATTCTGACAGCTCTGCGCATACTTACATGCTCACAAGTAACACACATGCACAAAGCACATTCCCGAGATGTGCAGGATGACAAATATACGCCAATGCAGGTTCGTATGTCAGTGCTCTTGCGAATGCAGATTCCGGGGCCTTCGCGTACATGGCAACTGTCCCAGCTTTTCACCTGCACGTGATGTAGTGCGGCATCGTGGGAAGTCTCGGGAATCCAGATTCTAGGGCCTGATCTCCGTTGTCCGTGGCAACTGTCCCATCTTTTCACTGCACGTGATGTAGTGCGGCATCATGGAAAGTCTTGGGGATCCAGATTCCGGGATCTTCGCGTCGTCCATGGCAAGTGTTCCAGTTTTATTCACCTGCATCTGATGTATTGAGGCATCATGGGAAGTCTTGCGCCATGGTTTACTTGCACTCCCCCCCCTCCCCTCACGCACACGCACACACACACACACACACACACACACACACACACACACACACACACGTGACACACACCGGGCGTGTGCAGTTCAAGTTAACTCATGCTGAGTGAGGTGCATTCATAACTCTTTTGCAGATCACCTGTTTCCCTTATCGAGGCTACTTAACTCATCGGGGTGGGACTGGAGTCGTTGCAAACGTCCTGAGCTACGAGAAAAACGGCGCAGTTCCATAACTCTTTTGCAGATCACCTGTTATCCTTGTCAAAGCTACATAACTCATCGAGCGGTTCTTACGAGAGTAGTTGAAAAAGTTCTGAGGTACGAGAAAAAGATGCAGTCATAACTCTTTTGCAGATCACCTGTTATCTTTATAAAAGCTACACAACTCATCGAGCGGTTCTTACGAGAGTAGTTGAAAAAGTTCTGAGGTACGTGAAAAAGATGCAGTCATAGCTCTTTTGCAGATCACCTGTTATCTTTATAAAAGCTACACAACTCATCGAGCGGTTCTTACGAGAGTAGTTGCAAAAGTTCTGAGGTACGTGAAAAAGATGCAGTCATAGCTCTTTTGCAGATCACCTGTTATCTTTATAAAAGCTACACAACTCATCGAGCGGTTCTTACGAGAGTAGTTGCAAAAGTTCTGAGGTACGTGAAAAAGATGCAGTCATAACTCTCTTGCATGTCACCTGTTCTCAAAGCGACTGATGGCACATCGAGCGGTTCCTTCTACAGCCATTGCAAAAGTTCTAAGATACGAGAAGGTGCAGACGTAACTCTTATGCACATTCCCTGTTTTCTGGCCACGAACATGGAACTCAATGAGTTAATAAAGAGTCGTTTCCTTCTCAGTGTCTAGACGTGTGCGTTAAGTGAGAAGCACCGATCATCTTTCCATTATTAGAAAATCCGCATTTGCTGACTCTTACAAATGGAACGGAAACCCAATGTTATTCTATCTCAGATTGATAACACTGAGATGGCTGAAAATTGCAGTGCGAATGCTTGTGGTCAAAACTGACAAATGGCACGCGCATACAAAATAAGAACAAAAGAATAAGGAAGAAAACAAATCCGGGGGAAAGGGGGGGGGGAGAACAGACCACATTCATACAAAATAAGGACAGGCTAAAATTACGTGAAGAAAACAAACTAAGGGAAAATACATGTAATAAAAACAACAACAACCACACACACACACACACACACACACACACACACACACACACACACACACACACACACACACAGAAAGAAAGAGAGAAAAGAAAACAACAAACGACCACATTCACACAAGATGAGAACAGAAGAAACGAACAGAAGAACATGCCCAGTACAAAACGAGTCATCAGAAAAGAAAAATGATGATATCAAATGCAGTTCCGACAACGCGATCAGTCTGCGTTACGAGATGATAAACTGGTCCTCCCCTATCCCCATCATTGCACACATCTGCAAAGCAAATTGCGTTAAAGCCGTTCCCTTTATTACCTGTCCGTGGGTTTGCTGTTTCGATTATCGCCAATGATGACTGATTGGGCCATTGTCCCCCTTGGTCAAACAGACGCTGGATGGAAAAGGTGTCATTTGCAAATGGAAACATGTTAGATCTATAGGGAGGCGAGCAGACGCGTTGGATCTGTAGGGAGACGTGTAGAGCAAAATAAGGTTTGGCGTTTTTGCATCGGGTAGAGTAATTTTGCCGTGAAGTAAAGTTGTAAAGAAGGGGAGGAATGGGAAATGATATGTTCAAAAACACGTCGTGGTTTTTTTCCTCAGTCATTTTCTTCTGGATCTTTCTTGGCGTTTGCCCCGCATCGCGGCTTTGAAGAGAGAAGGTAGTTTTTGTAGAATATTTTGCCCGAGAGCGGTCGATGGTGTGGAGATAACGTTTCCTGTCACCAGTTCGAAAGGTGTGTGTGTGGGGGGGGGGGGGGGTCGAGTCCCACTTCGTGGAAAGAGGGTGGGTGGGTGTTTGGGAGTTTAACGTTCACCACATACGCTTTGTGGAAAGAATTTTTCTGCTGAAGAACATGGCACCGTTTATTCGGGCCGACGGTCAGGGGTTCTCTCCGGATACTCCGGCTATCTCCTCCTTTTCTTTGGAAATGTTCAACCCACAAATTTCGAAATAAATGCAATTCTAAATTCCGAAACCTAAATGGCTGAGCTGACCACTCACATCGTGTGATGGTAATGTGTTTATGTCCGGTGCGTGAGAGAATGCGTGTGATTCACGTGAATGTGCGTGTTGTAATGAGCTCGCGGCGATTTGGGCCAAGCAGTTGGGAAAAACGCCTATATAGTCCACACCTTACTACGTGTATTACCATTGAGATGAACTCCTTATTGATGTACACAGCGAATCGCTTCAGTTGTTATACGAGGGACGGTGGGTGTTGGGGAGTTTAACGTCTTTTTCCACTACATACTTGTACGAGGGAGACACTTGTGACATGGACGACTTTGCTAGCACTGAGTAACATTGGGGTTTTTTTTGTTTTTTTTTCTAGAAGAATAAAAGTTAATCATATCGTAGTTGGTTAGTACTAGTATATAGTTACTTGCACTAGCGATTTCAAGTGTGTGTGTGTGTGTGTGTGTGTGTGTGTGTGTGTGTGTGTGTGTGTGTGTGTGTGTGTGTGTGTGTGTGTGTGTGTGTGTGTGTGTGTGTTCGCGTGTGTTTTCAATCTTAAACCGCGGATTACCGTAGACGCTGAAGACTTTCCTGAAGGGTTTAACCCTGTACTTCTTCCAGTGTCGCTTCTTCTTCTTTTTTTTTTTCTTTTTTTGCGGTCTGTTGCATTTTTACATCACTTCTAGTTTGTGCCACTCGCGTTCGAGAACACAAAAACTCAGTTCAACAAAACCGCCTTTCTCTCCCCCCACAGTTAATGAGGTGACTTTCTGCTCCGACTTTTTATCATGTACTTGCACTCACTTACCATGGCAAAAATAATTAGGGGATTTGTTGCAGAGATAACAAACAACGGTATGTGCGTGTTTACGGACTTGTTACCGCCGTCGTGCACATTATTTTCCCTCTTCCGTTTACGCAACAGGTGCAAATTCTTGGAACGCACAAAAGCTTAACAACAGTAAATGTTGCAATTTTTCATGAAGAAGGAAGGAAGGGGGGGGGGGGGGGTTGAAGGCGGAACCAGCGGCTGACGCTGATTTCCTGGAATTGTCAGTTCTGTAATTATGACGCAGTGTTAGTTTGTATTTTCTTGGTTTTTACCTCTGGTTATCAGGATCTTTATTAATGAAGCTCTCCCACTCGAAGTTTTCTACACTCAGTATCGGTGAAGTCGGAAGGACGTGAATAGAGAACAGGGAATGACAATAAAATTATGTGTGTTGTGTATTTGACAAGCATGGCATACAGAACAGAGAGAGAGACAGATAGACAGACAGACAGACGGAGACAGACAAAGACAGACAGACACAGACGGACAGAGAGAGAAGTAGCAGGACTTCCACTGAAAAACAATAAAGACTTGGTAGCAGTTCTTAGTAGCAGCCCGGCTAAGTGACGCGGTGTTGGTACGGTTTGCCCGCTAGGGGGTGCAAATGTACCCAGCGATATATGCAAGGGGAGCACATGTACCCCAGCTCTCCACTCAGCGGGGCGATTGTATCCGTGCTATTTTCATCGAAAGGCTCGTTTCCGGAAAGCGAAATAGTTCGTAATTACAACAGATACTATACACGCACATATATATTCACCATCTGACGGCTACATTAGTTTAATGCTTTCGTTTAAGTTACATTCAGTTAAAACGAAGTTAGCTGTCACGTGACTTCAACTCGCGCCGGAGACTCAAAGCCAGGTGGAGTACATTTGCTCCCCCTGCAAATGACTGGTATACATTTGTACCCCCTAACAGGCGAACTATACCAACTGAGCCTAAGTGAGTGCCAGGCCGCCATAGCATCTCTTGCCTTTGACAAGGGGCTCAGAGAATTCGGCCTTAAATGCATCAGCCCTCTTTGCCTGTTGCCAGAGACGTACGGCACTATGCATAAAGAAGTAATTCACAGCGCGCAACTGCTCGAATTCAAGAAAACAATCCATGTTTCTCCTGTAAACTGCCAGCATGCCACTTAAAAACTTACCGGTGGGAAAATCCATACGAAGGAAACGAGAAGAAAGGGGGAAAAAGTGTTTTCGGCCAAAATAAACCTCCCGCAGACTTTGCTCACAATCACAGTGCAACAGCACTCATCAGCGAAAGCAGTGGGTGGGCACGAAAACTGGAACAGCTTATGACGTCAGTGTTGCGTGATACTGTGCACTGTGCGTTGTGGTCGTAACGTCTCATTGGCTGCATGCAGCACTGGAAACATTGTCTCTGATTGGCCCCTGCACCTGTCGCTGCAGATCTAAATTGCCATTAAGTAGATAAATACAGGTTTGTTTTTGTTGAGCTTCGGTTCAAGAGTTTTCCGTTGCTAGTGTGCAGTTGTGTTTTTCTTTCCTTCTTTTTCTTCCTTTCTTTTGTTTTGTTTTGTTTTCGTCTTTACTCTTTAAGTTCCCTGAGTTTGTTTGGGCTTCACTCTTACCCTCTTTCTGTCGTTTTCGTCAGGTGCAGCAGTCAAGATCCTGTCTTTATCATCAAAGTCATTGCCAAGTTTTAGCCACAACTGGCAGACGATTCTTTTATAATACTGTCAAGTGAGCTCTGACTAATGCGACCTTTGCTGCGTTATATTAACAGTACTTCGGTTAAATAAAAATTGATAATTCAGATCTAATTTTTAAAAAAGTGCGTGCGTGCGTGCCTGCCTGCCTGCCTGCCTGCCTGCCTGCTTTTGTGCGTATATATGTCTGTGCATGGTTACGTATTGCAAGTTTTCTCTAGGGCCATCAGCTGCCAACGTCTGTACACTCAGCAAAACTGGTTGGTGCACTGAAAGCAGTGAAAGCCGAGTACACTGGGCATGTCAGTGTGTGCACGTCACCTTACGTACTTAACATTTATGTGCACCGGGCATCAGAGGCCTCTCCCTGTGTTTTAGCACCTCTCCTTGCATCACGGAGGTCGCTAGTAAACTTTAAGATGCAGTGCGCGACAAAAAAAACAAAAAAACAAAAAAAAACCCACCAAAGCCGCTGTTCAAAGACTGTGAAGCTGCACCACAGGCGACATTTACATGTAAAACTCACATTCAGAAAGGTTAGCGAGGTATGAACTTGGTTGCCTGTTTGTTGTACCGAGCGATTTCTCCAGTACAGTTTGGGCTTTTAAGAAGAAGCTAAAGATGGCAGACTGAATCGAGTGTGGCCAGTCTGGTAGTATGTCTGAACTGAACGATGTTTATGTTGGTTATCTTCGTTAGTTTTCCGGGGAGCCGGGGTGGCCGAATGGTAGAGCGTTGGACTTTCAATGCTCGGGTCGTGAGTTCGAATCCCGGTTTGGGCCAAATATTTGTGCTGGCCTTTTCCTCGCTGCCCCGTCTTTGATATCACCCTTATGTGGTGGAAAAGGACGTTAAACTCCCAAACACCCACCCACCCACTCGTTAGTTTTCCCTGCCGTGCACCAGTACCCTTGCCTTCTTGGACCGTCTCTAAGTATTTGTTTCTACCGTGTGTGTGTGTGTGTGTGTGTGTGTGTGTGTGTGTGAGAGAGAGAGAGAGAGAATGACAATCCTTTATTTTCCAACGGTAGAAAATTTTGGCCTAAAGGTCAGTTTGCAACCTTGCCGTTGCTAGACTACAGTACGAGAGTAAAAGTAAGCTAAGGATTATATACATTATAGACATTAAAACTGAAATACAGGAAGGCGACAAATAAGCATAATAGCTAAAACAGATGACAAAGATAACCAAGAAACAGAAATGATTAAAGTGAATGAAAACTAACATGATTATGTAAATATGTACATGTTGGGTGTTTATAAATGACTACGGTAATAATGATTAGTGAAGACTGGTGTGTGTGTGTGTGTGTGTGAGAGAGAGAGAGAGAGAGAGAGAGAGGGCAGCTAAACACATTACAGTGAGTTTTTGTGTTGCGCCATGTTTGTGTTGGCACTGTGTAATCTACCCCCTTGTAACCTCTGCCACCTTTCCACCACCACCTTTAAGAATGAATGCAGTTTGATGAAAGCTCGCAAGACCGCTCCGAGCGCATGGAAAAACATTTCCCTTCAACCCGATCTTACACAGTCCAGGGTTGTGGTATTCACAAAATGCCAGGCCACTTCTTTTGAACTTTCGTGGCGCTGTGCCGATTGGGTTGCAATTAAGATCACAGAGAGACGCTCGATCGCTAGCTAAGTTTGGTGCGCCTGTGTGGCTAAATATAAATCTTACGTGTGAAGAGAGGGTCCCCCCCTCCTCCGCACCCCCCCCCCCACCCCCCACCCTTCCTCCACCCACCCACCCAAGGGCGTAGAGTAGATCTTTGCTGCTCTGTGCCATTTTTGCAGTGTGTGTGCAGTTGTTGCTATCGGCCCAGGTTAGGGACATGTGTGTCGGAAGTTACGTTGTAGATCTTTAGGTAAGGAGGTTCAGTTTGGGAACGTAAACCTTTTTTTTAGCATGGAGAGTCAGTTAGCATTTCTCTTGCCGTCAGCAGTTTTGGAAGCTGGGGGTTTGAGAGCTGTGGACAGTGATGTGAGCGTTTTCTGCACGCACGCACACGCACGCACACGCACGCACGCACGCACACACATACACACACACACACACACACAGAGTCATGAGACACCATCCGAGAAGACCCATCGACTCCATCACCTCGTAAAGAACTAGCTGCGTATTCGCATCGAACACACTCACACACACGCACGCACATACACACACACACACACACACACACACACACACACACACACACACACACACACACACACACACACACACGCACGCACGCACGCACGCGCACACACACACACACACCACTGACATCCCAGAGGACCATCCACTCCATCACCTCATAAAGAACTACCTGCATATTCGCACCTAGCGTACCCACACGGTGCATATTCCTCTTCACCAGCGAGCCAGAGGTTTTCGCCCTGTCATTAACGTGGCAATAGATCACCTGGCGATGCTAAGTCTGCCCGGAATGGCGAAGGAGCAATGCGATATTCTTCTTATCATCCCTTGCGTGGGCATTCCGACAGTCCTTCACTTGTACGCCGGGTTGTTGATAGCTTTCACAGGAACAGTTCTGTCTGGTTTTCAGAAGGAGTTAGAACTTGTTGGCGGGTATTACTAGAAAACTATGGATTTTGTGTCTTGGGAGGGGGGGGGGGGAGTGTTGTTGTTTGGTTTGGCCGGGTTGTTTTGGGGTTTTTTTTGTTAACCTCTGGCAGATTAGCATGAGGTCCAAGGACCATCAGCCGTGACGATATTCACGAACCAAGATGTTATCCCCCCCCCCCTAAAAATGATAATAATATTAATAATATAAAAATAAATAGATAACAAAAACAACAACAACAACAACAACAAACCCTAAACTTTCGGAACTGAAACAAAACAAAACAAAGCAAAATAAAGCAACAAAAAAAAACCCCAAAGACGACCAAACCAAACCAAAACCAAGCCAAACAAAACAAAACAAAACACAAAGACAACCAAACAACAACAACCACCAAACAACAACAACAGCAACAACAAAACAACGACACAAACAAACCCAAAGCCAAACAACAACAGATATACATGTAACAAACAAACCCAGTTTCCTCGTACTCAGACTCCCATTTTCTAACTTGGTGGGAACATTTTCCAAACGACGCTTTCAGGTCAAAAGAAGGCCAACCGAAAGCGTAAAGAAACAAACTACCCCATGATGTATGTCGTTTTCTCCAGTTTCTCCTGTTTTTCAGGCGATAAAGTTTTGTCGTTAACGTATCGTTTTAAGTTGATAACCACCTCCTTCAGTTCCCCACTGACAGTCAGTTTGGATTGTGGCTGTGCTTATCTGTGGCTTTACGAGAGTCTGTGAATGCAAACAGAACCTAGGGGGAGAGATGGGGTTTATCAGGATGTTGTGAAAAATTTCAGACAGTCACTGAGTCCACCGCAAAAAGAAAAAAAAGGTTGTAATAGTGATGGAGTAAGAGTTGCGAGGACAATACAAGGGAAGGGGGGTTGGCTGGGGAGGGGGGGATGTGCAAGTCAAGTGGTTGACTTTCTTCCTATTATTCAGAAGATTGGGGGGTTTAAATTTTGACGAGACCAAATTTGTACAGGGATTGTGTCTGAAAGCACCGTCGCCCTACTTTAAAGGAGTTAACGCTACCATTCTTATGCTCACAGATCGTTCTGAACCGTTTTCGTGGTACCTATCACCACACCACTTGGACACCTGGACGGTGACAGCGTCTGTAATGCTGGCACTGAGCCAACAGAAGCGTACTCGATGAAGCGGCAGTCACACTGCGCGCGAAACACATGTGCACATCACAGTCGTTGCGCTCGGTGTGTCTACTAACTACAAAACTGAACACAGCTGTGCTCGGTGACAAACCGATTGAAGATGCACTGTCCGCCATGTTAGAGCGCCGAGTGACGTAGTACAGCCAATCAGAATCTGTTGTGGAAACCACACTGAGTCACAATTGTGGCTATTTGAAATCCAGGTTGCCGTGATGACGCCACAGCGGCGGAAACCCCCAAAATCACAACTGTGGACAGCACGGTGGCGCTCCGCAGTGCCCAGTTAGGAGCCGGCATAACTACAGTCGTAGAATGTGACTCGTCAGGATAGAGTACTTCGAGCGTACAGGCGCACTCAGTTTCCTAAACTGTTCCAAGCTGGCTTAGCAAATACGGAATTAGTCCGTTTAGAGTTCATGCTGAATGCTGATGGCATAACCTAAAGGCAGTTGTACTTGCGCCGGTGGTACTTGTGTTGAAGTTTGTTAGGCTTTGCCTGTGTGCCGTGTGGCTACGTTAGGTGCAAATATGCAGGTAGTATCTTGTGATGCGGTGACGGAGTGGATGGTCTTCTGGGATGGTGCCCAATGCCAGTGGTGTGTGTGTGTGTGTGTGTGTGTGTGTGTGTGTGTGTGTGTGTGTGTGTGTGTGTGTGTGTGTGTGTGTGTGTGTGTGTGTGTGTGATGGAGAGAGAAACTGAAATAACTTTGAAAGAACATTATCTCAAAACTGTGGAAGTTTTGGTCTTGTGACCAAAATTCAAACTTGCCGTGAGAGAGAGAGAGAGAGAGAGAGAGAGAGAGAGAGAGAGAGAGAGAGACACACACACACACACACACACACACACACACACACACACACACACACACACACACACACACACACACACAGGGACGGAGACGCAGAGAGACAGAGAGTCAGACAGACAGGCAGACAGAGGGACAGACAGACAGACAAAAAACTACAGTACGCAGTAGACGTTCACCTGAAAACCCTTATTTTTTAGCACAGTTTACCACACAGCCTCAAATAGTCGTTTCGATCTCCACTTTATCAGAAACGGCAACGCTTTATCATATACTCTCTACTCTTTGAACTCATCTTTTTGCCAGTCTCAACTTATCTCCGGTTACCTAGCTGACTTTCCTCTAGAGTTAATTTCTCCTAACGTGACGGTAATGCAAGGAAGCGTTTCATCACTAACATGAAAGGATATGAAAGGGATTATTAATTAACACAATGACCGGAGATTTAATTGAATTCTCGGTGGTACGGTAAGGTCGCTGAACTGACTTTTTCTGTTTCTTTACAGTAACTGGATGGAGGAAATTAACCCGTTAGACCGTTACTTGCAAATATCACATCTGTCACAGCAAATCCATTCACACACACACACACACACACACACACACACACACACACACACACACACACACACACACACACACACACACACATTACAAATAATCCGATTCATACAATCACAGTCCTACACACATTCACATTATTTTGTGTACGCGGAGCCATGAACCAGCCTCTGAGAAGCCGCGACGTGCATGACCAGTGGCGGACAATTTGAGAGAAAGGTGCATCTGACGCGCGGTCACGTGCGAGACGAATCCACGCTTCTGATTGGACACGCCGGCTTTCATTCACAACCGCCCAGTGCACAGCGGCAACCGGGTTGGTCCGAACCTTTGAAGGTCATTCCTCGCATATAATATGCGCTAACACGAAAGCTGTCCTCTGCAAGTGACATACGGTTTCGTTTAAAATGCAGCCATGTTTGAAATTAGCAGTTTAATCCCGTGACGGAAGTCGCGCAGCGTCTAAATGCCTGAGCATGTTTCTGTGCTTGAAGGCGAGACATTTCATTCGTTCTGAAAACGTTTAATGAAAATATGCGGGGAATTGGCCACCGCCACTAGGTCATTAGGGTCAGTGCATTAGGCTAGGTCAGGTCAGGTCAGGTCAAAGCTGGTCTGACTTCGCGGGGTCAAATGTCGGCTCAAAGTTTCTTGCTGGCGCCAGTCCCGATGGTTTAAAGCTGACGTTGCATTTTGTAGTCCCTGACGCCGCTAGGGCAGAAGAAGATGTGAGGAGAAGGGGAGAATGTGGATGTCGGTGACATTGCTAAAATTTTAAAGCGTTATTAGTGCGTTTGACTTCACTGACGTGTGTAAACAAAGTCAGTGTGTATACGACTTGACTACCTTTAGTTTATCTGCGTCCTTTTCCATCACTTATGGGAGAGGGTGAGAGAGAGTGTGTGTGTGTGTGTGTGTGTGTGTGTGTGTGTGTGTGGAAGGGGGTGGGGGGGGGGGGGGCTAAAGGGGAATAGGGGGGGGGGGGAAGAGAAGGAAGGGGGTGTGATTCCAACATTGAAATCGGAGAGACCAAAACAAACACAGAAACATGCATTTTTTTTCCTTTCTTTAAAATAAATCATTTCTGTAATACTGTTTGGAAACCACAAAAGCCGTGTCGTTATTGTCGTCGTTATTGTCGTCGTTATTGTCGTCGTTATTGTCGTCGTTGTCGTTGTGTTGTTGTGGTTGTTGTTGTTGCTGTCGTTGTTTTGTCGTTGTGATGATTGTTGTGGTGATTTCCAATGCTTCAGTGAATACTAAATGACTTGTTTTTCACTGCGCAGAACCCATTACTACACGACATACCGGAACCAGTACCAGCAGAACCAGGTGACCCGCTACCGATGTTGTAACGGCTGGCAACAACAGCAGAACGATCAGGGATGTTTGCACCGTAAGTATATGCGTGACGACTCTTTCAAATATTACACTCCAGAATGAACCTTTGACTTGAAAACACGCGATCACATGCAGCGCGTTTTGAACAAATGGCGATGCTTGTGAAAGTTTTAACAGTGTGTAGCGCAGCCGGCCCAGCGGAGATTTTTTTTTTTTTTTTTGCACACAGAACCTCTCTCTCTCTCTCTCTCTCTCTCTCTCTCTCTCTCTCTCGTGTTAATTTACCAGATTTTAGGATTAATTTAGCCTGCCATTGCAGTACTGTTACACTGTGTTTGTTGAACCCTGCGCATTACTAAAAGCTTTGCTTGTTTATGCTCATTAATTGTTCAGTTAAATTAAGTTCCTCTTTGCCATAAAACTTGGGGAGCCGCGATAGCCGAATGGTAGAGAGTTGGACTCTCAATGCTCGGGTCGTGAGTTGGAACCCCGGCTGGGGCCAAATATTTGTGCTGGCCTTTTTCTCGCTGCCCCCCGTCTTTGCTATCGCCCTTACGTGTTGGAAAAGGACGTTAAACTCCTAAACACCCACATACCCACCCGCAATAAACTTGTTTAAGCCAGCTTTAGCTCGTGTGTATCTCTATGTCTTCTACCTTCTTGAAGCGGCATTCCATGCACATTTCTTGACGAATACCGCACCGACAGCTTGCCAGACAGGCCAGGCTTAAAAACCCCTAAACAGACAGAAGGGCTTGTAGGTTTATGAGGTAATATCCCGTAACTGTTTTGCATACCGCTTAAAGCGCTTCTTCTGTTTAACGTCACTGTTTATTATACTCTGTCGCCCGACCGCAATTTTTTTCTCTCTCCCTTGCCTGCCATATTCACTCGCGATAAAGGCTGAATTATGGCGGGCCTACTGACGAGAAATGCCGGGGCAATGTGGCATTTCAGATTATGTCATCTTAGACTACAAAAATTTGAACATGCAGATTTGGAGTCAGAAATCCAAATTTCAAACTGCAAGTCTGACGCAACATCAGTCTCGAAGCATCTCTCTGTTTCTGTCAACCCGAAAATTAAAAGCAGCCGGCTGGTTACAGCGCGAATGGTGACAGTTCTGCTGCATTCGTGGTATTGGAAGAGGGTCATTCGATTAGGGGAGGGGGGGGGGGCTGCAGTATGAGTTACTGACGCAAAATCTGCATGTTCAAACTTCCCATTCCATTGTCAGATAATAATAATAATTATTTGAAATACCACTTTGTCCCGGCATCTACAAAAGTGCTAAATCTGAATGGGAAGCAGACAGAGCTATACTAGCGGTCGTAGTTTCGTACTCGCTGTACGCCGAGAACGTAAGTTTTTAATGTGAGTTTTCTTGCTCGTTAAACAGCAACATATATTTGTTATGCTAATGGTACCTTGTGGCAGCCGGATAAAATGTGTTTGCTAATGTTCTGACTGGCATTAAATGTCTTTATGATAATGTCATGGCGCGACCCATTTGGGGGAGGAAAGGTAGATGAAGTGTAAAAGGGGGAAAGGGGGGAGGGAGGAGGAGGGGGTGACAACGGGCAACACAACAGGTTCACGATTGTGTGTGTGTGTGTGTGTGTGTGTGTGTGTGTGTGTGTGTGTGTGTGTGTGTGTGTGTGTGTGTGTGAGAGAGAGAGAGAGAGAGAGAGAGAGAGAGAGAGAGAGAGAGAGAGACAGAGAGAGGGTGGGGTGGGTGTGTAGGAGTTTAACGTCCTTTTTCGCCACGTGTGGGTGATATCAAAGACGAGTCAACGAGAAAAAGGCCAGCACAAATATTTGGCCCCAGCCGGGATTCGAATTCATGACCCGAGCTTTGAAAGTCCAACGCTCTACCATTTGGCTATCCCGGCTCCCCGTGAGAGAGAGAGAGAGAGAGAGAGAGAGAGAGAGAGAGAGAGAGAGAGAGAGAGAGATTCTTTGTAGCATAGGTTGTTGTTGTTGTTGTTTTTGTGGGGGGTTTTTTTTTGGTTTTTTTTTTTTTTAACGTCTCCGGCGCATGAGTGACTGAAGACGTGGGACAGATACTGTAACTGTACGGTCCAGCTGAACACTATTCAATCCAGATAGACTACCTGATCGGCCGCATTTGATTTTTCCTTCACTGAGATAGATTATGGTCGCAGTGAGAAACAGATCCAGTTCACAAAGCCACAGGCAATGGCTGGCATTGAGCCGAAAAACACAGCGTCTTCCACAGTATCGTCACACAGCTGACTAGGAGAGCCTCAAGCCGTTGGAGTTCTTTCCGTTCGTGCGGTCAGTTTTCTTTGGGTATGATCATACCTTTACGAAACACACCATATTCGATTTTTATTGACTGATTCAGTGCGGGATTCTTGACGCAGCAGGGAAAACGAGTTCTTTCTGTCATGCCAAACAAAACAAGATCGAGCATTCCGTCCTACCCAAGCACGGACCTAGCGTGATTTATGGCGACGTGGAGTTGTGTTTGCGGAACAAACGGTATCAATTAACCATACAAAATTCGTTTTACTGTTCCCTAGAAACCTTCGCCACCCAATCATAAACATCGACTCTGCTTGACAGCATTGTCAGTTTCCACAGACGTAGATGATCAATCTTCCACCGCAGACCGCGCAATTTTCTTGCCGCTTCGGGTTGACATTTAGCTCTGTGTGCCAGCCGGTGATAGAAAAAGTTGGATGAGGTAACTGGTATCTACCGACAGACATATGACAGAGCGTAACAAGCGGCGCCGACAGTTCACCGGGACGCGAGGTAGCAGTTCTGCATCCATTTTCGTCAAAAGCCAGAGCTGGAGATGACAGGGTATAGGAGGAGGGTATGAGAGAGAGAGAGAGAGAGAGAGAGTCCCAAACTGCATGCGTCGATTTCCCCTCTCATCTCTGCCACCGTTGATAATCACGACGCGCAAGTAGATCGATCCGTCTCCCATCAGTGCACTGCGAGCGTGACTCGTAAGCAGGCGAAACCTCCGAAACCTCTCCGCAAAACCTTTTTTTTTTTTTTTTTTTTTTTTTCAAAGTTGGTGTATTTTACGCTCGTATTGAGTATTGTTATATGGCTCTGTTTCGCTTTCCCCTCAGCATTTCCCATTCAACATGCAAAATCTTTTGCGCTTTAACGCATTATTTTCGATAAACTTGTATCCACGAAAATCCATATCTAATATTCCCTCCTACCACAGGACATACAACAGACTTCTACTGTGTATTTTGCTCACAGCATTACTTCATTACGCATACGGACCGTACTGGAGAACCCTGTCGTGATGTATGTACAAATTATTCAACAAAGACTCCCCGCATTGTTTTCGGCTCGATCGCCCCGCGACAGAACTTCCTGAAGGACCACAGTCTAATTATTCAGATAACCGGCCCCGGGAGGCGACAACCACGGCCATTTGTCAAAACTGCAGCGAAGATATTGAAAGAGCAGTGCTGTTGTCTGTCTGCCCTGTCTCACGCTCTTGTGGTAATTTGTGTTGGGAGGAGGGGGTGTGGGAGAGGGGTGTGGGGTGTGTGTGGTGTGTATGTGTGTGTGTGTGTGGGGGGGGGGGGTACGTGGTGAGTGTGTGTGTGTGTGTGTGTGTGTGTGTGTGCGCGCGCGCGTGCGTGTGTGTGTGTGTGTGTGTGTGTGTGTGTGTGTGTGTGTGTGTGTGTGTGTGTGTGTGTGTACGTGAGTGTGTGTGTGCGTGCGTGTGTGTGTACACGTGCGGTTGTGTGTGTGTGTGTGTGTGTGTGTGTGTGTGTGTGTGTGTGTGTGTGTGCGCGCGCGCGCACGAAACACAATCTTGCACGCTATCACTCCTTTTCTCCCAAACGATCTTTTTATGAGAAATAAACCCAAGCTTATCAGTTGGGCTATGCTCAGTTTCCCTGATACAGCCGGCCGATAATCTTCATAAATCAGTTTCCCTTGCCCCCGAGTTCCGCTGCTTCAAAACGCAAACCAGATTTTTCCCCTTTAATATCACTGACGCAAATGGTAATAATATTACCAAGACCATCAAGCTTTCAAAGGACTTAGCCAAAACGGTGTTAGTGAGAAAACACGAAGACTGATATTAAAACGCCGTAGCTGTGAACTGCAAACGGTTTATTACCAGGTAACAATTTGCACAAGATTATCGTTTCGGCTGGGCGTTGGGGTTTTTTTTTTTTTTTTTTTTTGGTTTTTTTCCACACGTAGCCACAACGGTGAAGCGACAGGCTGTGATGATTGATATCAAA
Source organism: Batillaria attramentaria (assembly GCA_018292915.2). Classification (NCBI taxonomy): domain Eukaryota; kingdom Metazoa; phylum Mollusca; class Gastropoda; family Batillariidae; genus Batillaria; species Batillaria attramentaria. The sequence goes on from JACVVK020000233.1 coordinate 467,014, forward strand.
AGTCGTTTTTTTATGAACTGTTCCGTATGCTTTTTATTACTGGCTAACGATTTGCACGAGATTACCGTTTCTGTTGTGGGTAATTCCAAACGCGCCTCCGCAATTGTTTATTTATAGAACGATTTCTTTTTAGAGCTCTTATCAAACGTCTTGCAAGTAGCAGTGGCTGATAGGAAGGTGTTTCGGCGGGATTTTTTTGGAAGGGGGGGGGGGGGGAGGGGAGGTCCAGCCGGTGTGGGAAGGGCTGAGGCTCGAAAATTCAAACAACGGGGGAGAGGGGGGGGGGGGTCGGGGGAGTAGGAGTCCATTTCAGTCAGTTAATACGTTTCACCTGAGGAGATCTGTGACGTCATTTCAAGTTTTTGAGGAACACGTATTTGTAGACAGTGACAATATTTTCAGCACGAAGAATAGGGAAAAGTGTGAGTGGAGGGGGCGGGGGGAAACGTACAGATACTCTGCCCCCCCCCCTCCTCCCTTAGTCTAAGACAGAATGGAGCCCCCCCCCCCCCATCCCCCGCCGGCGGTTCCTACGTCAGTGTGTAGTATCGAGACGCAATCAAACTCCCTATGATTTTCTTCTCACAGTATGAGCCGTTTGTATCAAACAAAACGGCGACAAAACTACGAGAACTCATATTACAAGCCGTTCCTATGAACTCTTCTGTGGGCGTTTTTATTACTAACTAACGATTTGCACAAGATAATCGTCTCGATCTTGCGTTATTCAAAACGTCGTTTCCTCTAGCACCCACGCTAATGTTTATTTCTAGACCAGATTTGTGAGCCGCTTTATCAAATATTGTGTGGTTGCACCAAAACACAATCAGTTCTTTCTTTCTTTCTTTCTTTCTTTCTTTTTTCTTCCTAGTCTGCTGTTTAGGAGTTTCAAGTGTATCAGATAAAACTGTTGACGACGGCCTCCATGCTGCGGTATTAGACAAAAAGGATTAGTTCATAAAAAAAACAACAACTAGAGTTTCATATCACATGATTCACCTTTTACTCGCTAGTTTCAGTGCATGAGGTGTTGGAAGACTTCACAGCAATCGATAACTGATTCGATTTTCACTGTTTCCCCTCTGGCTCATGATGGAGGCGTTATGAACACGTTGATCGGTTAATTACGCAAACAGAGGCCATGTTCAGTCATTCCCAAGGTCCAAATTGAACAAACACGTCAATGAGGGTGATTTTAAAGTAGCATTAGCTTGGCTTGAGAACCGCCGGCAGTGAAACATACTGGAACGTTATTTGAAGGGCAATGTCAAAGAGTAGGGATTTCTGTTTCGGGTTCTTGTCCAGAGGTTAGGCACCCACTCCCTCTCGTAGGCTGGTTGGTTAGCTGGGGGTTTATCGTCCCACGCCACAACGAGGTGATTGGAGACGGCCCTGTGGGGCAGGTTATGGGAGATGGGGATAGCTACCCTAACTGAACAGTCCAGCTGAACACTTATTCAATCCAGCCAGACTGCCAGGTCGGCCACATTTTATGTATCCTTGACTGTAATGGACAAGTTACACAAACAGATCCATTTCACAGTCAGTGGAAGCGGGGCAACGTGAAAAAGGCCTGTGCAAATTTTAGCCCTGTTGGGATTCGAACCCGGGATCTTTCGATCTCGAGTCCAACGCTCAAACCGTTGAGCCACCGACTCCCCCTTCTCCCACTCGTAATAATCTAATAGTCCGCGAATGTGGCGTGGGACGTAAAATCCAACTAAGTGGTTCTTGAGTACGGGTGGGTGGGTGTTTGGGGGTTTAACGTCCTTTTCCACACCACATAGGGTGATATCAAAGACGGGGCAACGATGAAAAAGCCAGCACAAATATTTGGCCCCTGCCGGGATCGAACTCACGACCCGAGCATTAGAAGTCCAACGCTCTACCATTCGACCATCCCGGCTCCCCGTTTTTGAGTACTCGTGATGGGTACAGCTAGTAATAGTTATAGTACACAGGTTGGAAGTCACTAGGTCGCCGGTGTGCAGTGCAGTGCATCGTTGGAGGCGCTTATCTGCAGCGGTAATCACACACCATTGTCAGTTCACAAAACAGACAACCTGCGGGCACTGGAAGCAAATGAAAGCCAAGTTGTTGGCCGACGCCCACACCGCCAGTATCACTCAATTATGGCGTGTCAGCTTAATCCCATGTCATCTTCCTTGCCCCAACAAAACCCAAGAGCAGCCCACCTTCTCTCTCTCTCTCTCTCTCTCTCTCTCGCTCTCTGTCACTCCTTCCTTCTCTCGCTCTCTCTCTCTCGCGCGCGTGAAGAAACGACACAAGTCTCCACAGCGCAAAGCAAATTGCCCACATAATTATGCTCTCTTCTGTCCGGCGATGTCACTACACTGCATGATGCTTCCAGGACTACTGAAAACTTGGTTTTCTCAAAAACGAATGAAATTTAGACGTGCGTTTTGATAAGTAGCTGGTTAGGTCTCATTCACTGACTATACAAGGACCACAGCCTGAAATGCTACATTGTGGATCTAGACTCCTTGTTTACTACACTTTCACCAGCTTACATTCTCTGCTTACAGAGAATTCCGTAACACATTTTGTACCGCGCACGAGTATTCCACGTCAGTTTTCCGGTTTGGGCCCTGTATGAGAAACCAGGCAAAATTTACAGGTTCTTTGACGGCTCTTATTGCAGCAAACACGAGTATGATCGAAGTGTCATAGTAACCCTTCAGGGACCTCACACATACAACAGTAGCCATACCTGTTTCAAACTGAGCATGTTTTGACTGCTCAAACTAGCAAGAGTCCTTTTTTAAGGCTGTACCCCCACTTCACACCGTACACTCTGAGCCTCGCAGCAAATCCTACAGGTCTGATGCAAACTGTACCGACAAGGGGTTTACATGACAACACCTAATTATACAGCGTTTCGGTTCACTGACTTTATTCACGTAATTACAGGCTCTACACACTGGCTGGGGTCCCCACTTCACACCGTACACTCTGAGCTCCGCAGCAAATCCTACAGGTCTGATGCAAACTGCACCGACTGGGTTTTTACATGACAGCACATGACAGCCGTTTTCGGTGCATTGACTTTATTCAGTCAGAGTGAGTGGGTGTTTGTGGGAACGTATTTTTTTTTCAAAGGAGGAGCAGGAGTTGTAATTTCCCTTTTATGGGATTGAATAAAATATCTTATGTCTTATGTCTTATGAAATTCATGTAACAGGATCTATTGGCTGGGGTCCCCACTTCGCGCCGTACACTCCGAGCTCCGTGGCAAATCCTACAGGTCTGATGCCAAATGCACCGACTGGGTTTTTACATGTCAGCATATGACAGCGTGTCGGTGCACTGACTTTATTCATGTAACAGGGTCTACACATTGGCTGGGGTCCCCACTTCGCGCCGTACACTCCGAGCTCCGTGACAAATCCTACAGGCCTGATGCCAAATGCACCGACTGGGTTTTTACATGTCAGCATATGACAGCGTGTCGGTGCACTGACTTTATTCATGTAACAGGGTCTACACATTGGCTGGGGTCCCCACTTCGCGCCGTACACTCCGAGCTCCGTGACAAATCCTACAGGCCTGATGCCAAATGCACCGACTGGGTTTTTACATGTCAGCATATGACAGCGTGTCGGTGCACTGACTTTATTCATGTAACAGGGTCTACACATTGGCTGGGGTCCCCACTTCGCGCCGTACACTCCGAGCTCCGTGACAAATCCTACAGGCCTGATGCCAAATGCACCGACTGGGTTTTTACATGTCAGCATATGACAGCGTGTCGGTGCACTGACTTTATTCATGTAACAGGGTCTACACATTGGCTGGGGTCCCCACTTCGCGCCGTACACTCCGAGCTCCGTGACAAATCCTACAGGCCTGATGCCAAATGCACCGACTGACTGGGTTTTTACATGTCAGCATATGACAGCGTGTCGGTGCACTGACTTTATTCGTGTAACAGGGAAGGGGGGGGGGGGGTTAGGGCGAGGCTGTAAAAAGTGCTTGAGTTCACATTCCGATAAAGACATGCAGCAGTATCGTTTTATGAGCTATCAGCGATTGTGAAGGGTGATGCTGGATCTCTCGTGTCTCTGTTAGATCCACCCAGTGTTTGAAGCTGAGTTGTCCCGGTGCGTGGGACCTTTTGGCGTTGTTGTGTCGAGTCAGCCAATCGAACGAAGAACCAGAAGTAGAAGGGGAATCTCAATCTCTCTCTCTCTCTCTCTCTCTCTCTCTCTGACTGTGTGTGTGTGTGTGTGTGTGTGTGTGTGTGTGTGTGTGACTGACCTTTGACGTTGATCTGGTCAAAGAATACAAATGCACAAAGTCTCAAAACGCCTATATATTCCCTATTAGCCTCAGGCATCGTAGTCACCCCTAAAAATGCTTCAAGCTAGAAACACAAATTACCATACACACACCATTCAAGGGCAAGTACCTGACGGGAGTTTAACAAAATGTTGATGTCTCCTTTCCGCTCAGGCCTCACTGGAGTAATGCTAGTCTACAGGGACAGCCCGTGTATGATGCTGCGCATGATGTGTTTGTAGTTAAATGTATGTGTGGAAGCATGCTGCGTGTGTTTCTGGGTGAGTGAGTGTGTGTTGATTGTAAGGCTCCCTGAGCTCCCGCGAGAGGCAGGACGTCCCTTTCAGTACCCATTTTATTATTATTATTATTTACTTTCTGTTTAGGCCAGAAAGTCATTTCACTGAAATTTACTCATGTCGCTTGTGCCCGACCTGTGCGCAAAAAGTCCCAGCTTCACTGGCAGCTTGCCTTCAGTTGCGGCCCCCTGGCATGCACCTTGCCCTACAAAATAAAATAAAAAAATCGCGAAAATCACTACAAACTCGCACACTCGCCAAACACGGTACTTCAAATAAACACCAAACATGACCCCACGGTCAGTCCGTGTCCTTAAGCTCGGTACTAATTAAGCGATTTTCAGACCGATTTCACCGAAAAAAATCGCTTCGGCGACTTCGGCCGATGCGAAATGCGGACATCGGTGGCAAATCGGGCGATGTTTTCTTCGCCTGGCGGGACCCACGATTTTTTCAGACAGTTCCGCGAACAAGCTTGTTGATTGGCTAAATGAAGTCACGTGACTATCTAGAAAAAAATGGCTTCCGAGGCAGATGTGATCGAGACGGGGTGCGACATTATTGTGCTAACTGCAGAGGATTTTTGCTTTTGCCTCTGACAATGTCACGTGACTGTCATCGCCGAACTCGCACTCGCGATGTTCGCTGTATCAAGAAGGCACGGCGAAGAAATTCGCACCGAATGACATCGGTTGCAGCAATTCGGTCGAATTTTCTTCGGTAGAAATCGCTTAGTTAGTACCAGGCTTTACGCCTGCAGGTCTCTGCATCTTTAAGCGTAACCATGAGCGAAACCTCAAGAGCATTCAGCCTATTCATGACTCAAAAGTGGCGTCGCCGGGGGAGCCCCATGTTTCAGGTCCCCACCCCAGGCTGAGAGTCATGTCAAAGCAGAATTTAACGAGGTGGGCACGGAGCTACAGCATAAAGGACACACAGTCTGGCTCTGTGCTCGCGTGCACCCTGGGTGAGAGGTGTTATGCCAGGTATGTTACCAGCACAAAACGCGGAATGTCGAGCACAGAGAGAGAGAGAGAGAGAGAGGAATTATGCAGAAAAGAAAAAAAGGAGAATGCAAGAGTGATAGAAGGGTTTTTAAGTGGCGAAAGAAAGCCGCAGGTTTGTGAATTTTATGCCGGGTGAGCAGTTCATGGGGATTGTGCCCGTCGCTAATGCTTACGTAATGTGGGGGCCGACTGAGCGCAAAATTGCATTACAGGTAAACAAGTTGCCGAGCCGTATCCAGACCAGAAGAGCTAGGGGGTCCCCCCCCCCCCTTTGCTCCCCCACCACCACCATCACCACCATCCCCCTTCTCTCACAACCGTAATACCTCCCATTACAGTCGGTTATAAACGTCGACGTCGTCTTTGTGTGTATATTTGCTTGTTCGTTTGTTCTGGCTTCATGAAAAGGAACTAAAACCTGAGAAATGCTTGGAATTTGGCGTAAACAACGTGTTTATGATAGCACGGTTCACAATAGGGCATGAGCTTTCAAGAGGCTATTAACACATGTGACATGCATTAAGTGAGTGAAATTATCCAAGGGGTGTGGTGGGTGGGTGGGTGGGTGAGTGTATGGTTGATATCAAAGACGGGGCAACGAGAAAAGGGCCAGCACAAATATTTGGCGCCAGCCGGGATTCGAACTCACGACCCGAACACACACACACACACACACACACACACACACACACACACACACACACACACACACACACAGAGGGAGAGAGAGAGAGAGCACCTCAGACACGTACTTTACTGCCTCTCCAGAAGGTCCGAACATGTGTGAACATGGGCAAAAGGTGGTTTCTTAGCAGGGTGAGAATGTTCCTCTTCCAGACAAGTTCTAAAGATGCAGGAGATAAAAAGACGAGGGAGAGAGTGGGGAGCGAGACTGAGAGGAGAAGAGAGAGAGAGAGAGAGAGAGAGAGAGAGAGAGAATCAAGAATCAAGAAAACTTTATTTTTCAACGCGAGAGAGAGAGAGAGAGAGAGAGAGAGAGAGAGAGAGAGCTCATGCACAAACAGAACTTTTGGAATTTAGAGCTAGTTCTAAACGACACTTTCGCAACAGGTTTTCAGGTGGCAGCTTATCCCAGGTGTGGGGAGCCCATGTCAACTTTAACAAAGACAGGATGTGTTCTGAGTTTTATTAGAGCAAGATGGTTCACAATAGGCCATGACCATTAAGGCGGCTATTAACCACAGTGTTGGTAGGTGGGGTGCTTAAATTTCAAAAAGAGTAGCAGCTGTTTTTGAAGAGTTATGGGGATGAAGAAGTGAACATAAAAATGAAGAGCTGACCCGACATAGTTTAAAAGGGTGGTGCAACTCATACTTTAGAAGGGTGGTGCGCTGTAATAAACAAGGTGCAGAGAAGCGAGCAAACCTTAATATAAAGACAGGTTTGTTTGGGGTTTTTCCCCCCTTGCAACATAATGACGGTTGCGTGTTGCACAGAGAACCCACAGTGCATCCGGGCCTGTGTGTGTGTGTGGGGGGGGGGGTTGGGGGGTTGGGAGTTTAACGTCCTTTCTACCATGTACTGGTGATATCAAAGACGGGGCCATGAGGAAAAGGCCAGCACAAAATATTGGCCCAGGCCGGGATTCGAACTCATCACCCGAGCATTGAAAGTCCAACGCTCTGCCACTCGGGTTTCCCGGCTCCAACAGCATGTCCGGACCACAGACGTAAAGAGATAGACGCACCGCCGCACGCTGCCACCGCTGCTTGCGAGTGACGCTATCGCGGCCATCTTACTAATACCAGAACTCAGTGGCTCTGTGTATATGACGCCTCATTCGAAATACAAAGTTCTTTAGAAAGACGTCATCAGAAATGTGACGTAAGATAAAGCGGACCAATGCTATGCGCGCTATGTAAACAGCTGATAGCGTCTGGCCAATGCTATGCGCGCTATGTAAACAGCTGGCACTTCCAGGTACTATCAACATGGCGCGCGGCGGCGTCACTTTTCCGGCACCGCGGTGCGTCTATTTCTATACGTCTGTGGTCCGGACTGCTTTCAGTCGCAAGCCCATGCGAAAATCGCAATTTTACTTCAAATCTTCAGATTACTAGGAGCCACTTCAAGCCAATCTACAGCGGTCTCTGGCGTACGGGGAAGGCCCCCGCCTTGCGTAATAGTGGCTTGAAGTGGCTCCTACTGGTGTGCAGGGGCTTGTTCTTTTTAACCATATCGTATAGTGGAAAGGAGGTGGTCAAGCTTTGGCTCTTAAGAGTTATGCGTTCTTGTGTACACGAAGACACACACACAAAAAAAACGGGTCTGCACCTGAATTTTGACTTAATTTTGTGAGGGAAAATCCACAACCACAATCACTGCCCTGCAGTGGAAGGAAAATTCGTCACCTCTTCCAGTTGAGCTAACGCGACACCTGCATTTAATCACGCATTTAAAATATTACTTGCCTAGAAACACGTTCATGCACCTAACGACACAACATTGAAACTGATGGATGACGCATTATCAGTAATAACGTCACAGCTATCTGTACGCAACATTCGGCCAACTAGAAATTGAGACACACGCTGAAATTTAGGGCCGTCGATTGGAATCTGACCAACCGGAAACACTGGCATTTCTGCAAGAGGGTCTAGTGTGCATGAACTGCCGATAATGTTCTTTTTTAGTGACTTAGTAGACTTAAGTCTGGAATGGACTTCTAACCGTAATGTTCTGAGATAACGTGCAAATCGCATACACTGACACTAAGTGCAGCGCGGTCGATTTATGCAACAGACGTTTCTTGTTTTATGCGATCTCTACTTCTCAAGATACTCATTTTAAACTGTTTTCAGGTTTGACAAAAATAGCACAGGTAAGTTATTTTATGTGAGCGAGCCCGCACGCCATCCGGCTTAAAACAAGACAGGAGAAAGGAAAAAGTTTAAAGGTCTGCAATACTGTCTTAAAATTTCACACGGTGTGTTTTTTGTTTGTTTGTTTTTATAAATGCGATTATGCACGGTCACCTCTGCCACCTCATAAAACTCATAAAAGCATGAGTTTGCGGTAATTTGATAATAACCGTTGTTTGTGTAGGCGCTTTGCCCAGTTTCTTGAATTGGCTGAAAGCGCCGCGAACTAAACCCAACACGCACGCTCACGTGAATCACACGCATTCTCTCACACACTGGATATGAACACATTACATTCACGTGGTGCGGCGGGTCAGCTCAACAATTTCAGTTTCGCCATGTAGAGTTGCATTTATTTTCGAATTTTGTGGACTGAACGTTTCCAAGCAGATGGGGAGGAAGCCATAGTACCAGAGTACCCGGAGAGAACCCCCGACGGTCGGCCTGAAGGAAACGATGCCACATACGAGAAGGAAAAATTCTTTGACCGAGCGGGTGGGTGGGTGTTTGGTGGTTTAACGTCCTTTTCCACCACAGACCCGAGTGGGACTTGATCCTGACTTCTCGCATTGGTGGTGAAGTCTCAACCACTAGACCACCGACCGCCTCCTTTCTGTAACCTCTAATGGTCACTGAGCGAAACACATCGCTCAGGCGTGTGGCGTGTGCTGTGCAAGACGGCTTATAGCAGTGATCTTATTTTTGCTCAGCGTCCCAAAACAGACTGAAGTGAATTCAAGCTCCGCATTCATTGGGGTTTCAGAGCCGCTGAAAACTGCACCTGTGATAACGCTGACCTTGCACTATGCACAGTCGCAGTTTTTGAAGGCATACTGTTCGCGACTTTTTGTTGCTGTTGTAGATCTTTAACCTGTGCATCTGCAAATACCAGATAAATTTACCCCAGGCGCCGGCTGCATGTGCATTACGTGTGTGTGGCAGCGGTGCGGTTGATTTAAACAGTAAACCACAACTACACCACGGTTCGAACATTAACTGAGAAAATGTCTTGGGCTGCTGCTTCCGTCTAGTTTCGTGGACACTGTTCCGTGAATACCTCCCCTGAATTCACAGGTGTTTGGCCTGAACAGTGTCGTTTACGCCTGCACAGGGCGCTAAGGAGATATTTGCCAAGACTGGAGACACGTGTTTCGCAAAAGTATCCCAAAACACCTTTCATTCAGAAGTTAGTTCATTTCACTTACGGCCTTTGGCGTGCAGTGCCAAATAACATCATTGCGCCCCACTCCGGCCTCCCTGCTGCCACCCCCGCCCCTCCCCCGCCCCTCCCCCTCAAAACACACGCTCTCTCTGTCTCGCTGCTCTCTCTCTCTCTCTCTCTCCAGGCTCTCTCTCTCTCTCTCTCTCTCTCACACACACACACACACACACACACTCTCTCTCTCTCTCTCTCTCTCTCTCTCTCTCTCTCTCCGAGAGGCTCTCTCTCTCTCTCTCTCTCTCTCACACACACTCACACACACATTTACACACACACACACACACACACACACACACACACACACACACACACACACACACACACACACACACACACACACACACACACACACACACGCTGAGAAGATCCAGAGCATTTTTCTTGCGGACATAGGAATTCATAGAACCCTCGAAGAGTAGTATGAGCAGCGTAGGCTGTTTACTCCGTCCCCCCCCCCCCCCCCCCCCCCCGTCTTCCTCCACCCCCATTTTCCATTTTAGAAATCACGTTCTAGGTGGACAAGGGATTTTGTGAACAGACGTCAAAATACTCACACATATCTCAGCCCAGCAGTTCCACTTCCCAACTCCCCAGTCAGTCCCCGAGCCGTCACCCAAACACCTCTTTGTGCCTATATATTGCGAAGTCATTCCGCCTTAATTTGTTTTTAACACCTCTCTCTCTCTCTCTTCATTTAATGTTCCCCCACTGAATGCTGCACTCTCCCACCTTGCAGTTTCTTTTTCCCTCTCAGTGTGCGTGAATTTGCACTCTAGACGGAATAATTATCCCAGGCTTGTATGTCCCGTTACCCAAGTGCGTGTGGCGAGACGGAAATGTTTATATTAGAATTCTTTCCTGCCTCTCGCAGTGTGCGGTTCTCATTAGCTGGCTAAAACTGCTTTGGCCTGTTGCCCTTTTTCGGCGCAGGTATCAAACATTACCTGGCGCTGTGGTAATTAGTCCATCAAGCTTTGCCAGTACCTGCCAGCTCGGCGCGCAAGGCCTGCCGGGATGCCAGTGGGCGAAAGTAGGTCAGACACCTGTTTAATCAAACGCGCCTTTTTTTCAAATGTTACAAAATTCACTGAAGAGTTTTGTTTTGGGATGGTTGTGAGTGCACGTGTACCCTGCAAAGTGTCTGTTGCAATGCCACACGTTGAGCCGGTGTAGCATCCGGTCCGGTCCCCCCTCTGAAGTAGTCCCCCGAAACTGCTCTAAGCAAAGTGTTGTAGCGTTTTATTTACTTTTTAATTTCTTATAAGTGTCAGGAACATTTCTAGATCAGCATGTGTGTGTGTGTGTGTGTGTGTGTGTGTGTGTGTGTGTGTGTGTGTGTGTGTGTGTGTGTGTGTGTGTGTGTTCTCTGAATATAACTGTTGTCTGATACACATAAAAAGCAACAAATAAACAAACAAAACACCGTCTCCAGGCTCACCCAAACAGCAACAATAAATACAGGATTCTCGAATTTCAACACTCGAAAAATGTCATCTAACATCGTGGATGAATTTAGGTTTATTTCTTTGCAAGGGGGGACCATTATAGAGCAGTTTTTGCCACGAATTGGTCCCCCGGGGGACTACTTCAGAGGGGGGACCGGACCGGATCCTACACCGGTATAGGCCCAAGACCGCTGCAGATGGCATAATAGTGGCTTTAAGTGGCTCCTAGTGATATGAAGATTTCATTGGTCAAGTAAAAACGCGATTTTTGCTTGGGCCTTTAAGAGTTAAGCTCTTCTAGCCAGTGACTGGCGCTAAATAATAATAATAATAATCGTATCAATAGTTTCTTGACCCTGATTATCGAACAGTATCATTGCAGTAGTGTAATTGATAGTAATGCTCAGTTGGTATAGTTCGCCCGTTAGGGGGTGCAAATGTATACCAGTCATGCGCAGGAGGGGCAAATAAACTCCAGTCGTGCACTAGCGGGGGGTGACTGTATCCCCGCAAGGCGGGAGGGGCTGCAAATGTACTCCGGGGTCTGGCGAGAAGAAATCACGTGGCCGCTGTCTTCGTTCTACGACTTTATGCGAAATATCGATGGAATTGACTGGTATACATTTGCAGCCCCTAACGGGCGAACTATACCAACTGAGCTATAGTAATAATGTATGTTTCTAGCATGCTTACCCTTTGGCCTCTATATGTATGTATACGTATGTATGTATGTTTGTGTGTATAAGTGTATGCTTGTATTTTATGTATGTAACTCTGTTGCTATTTTTTTATTTTTTGTTTGGTCTTTTTTTATCTATGTTTTTATCAGCTATTTATCTGTTTATCTAATTATATTTGTTTTGGTCCTGTTTTACTTTGAGTGTGTATGTATATAATGTGAATTTTTGTACGTCATGTAAAAAGCAATAATAATAATAATAATAATAAATGATAAGTGAGTATTGTATAGGCGCTTCACCCAGTTTCTTGAACTGGCTCAAAGCGCCGCCAGCTGAACCCAACACGCATGCTCACGTGAATCACACGCATTCTCTTACACACTGGATATGGACTAATTAGAATCACGTGTTTCGAATGGTCAGCTCAGCTATTTAAGTTTCGGAATGAAGAACTGCATTTATTTTCAAATTTTGTGGGCTGAACAATTCCAGATATCAGATGCCCCGTTCTTGGCGTCGCGTGTAACCTTCTGCTGGCTCAGGGCTGCATAAAAAGTTATCTTTGAAAATCAGTCGAGTCGTTGAAGACTGAGTTGCGGCAAACGCGCTATAGTACCCAGTCGTAACAGTTCGTGAGCCTAGATTTGTCAGATGGGCCTTTAAACGATGGAAATGTAAGTGGAGAAGTTGCACGTGGAACAGTCTCTCCGTCTCAAAGACACAGACGGTTAGGTAATAGGTCATTGTCGCAATTGGTATGGAAAGAAGAGACCGCGCAACTTCATGGTGCCCCATGACAATGATGTCACACCGCTCAATAGTTTCTCGACCCTGATTATCGAACGCATTAATGAAATTGACCAGCATGCCGAAAGTTCACCGAGGTAGAAAACTTTTCACGTCAGTTCTTCCCCTACGACCAATCATCTTTCTTTGCCCCAACTTTCTGCATAAACAACCCATCCACAAACTGGAAAACACGGCCCTCTGTAGGCCCCGGCTTGCCCCCAACCTTCAATTATTGACTGTAAAATGAGCTGGGAGTTTGTTCTTTTCACTTCGCAACAAATGTTACCCATGGGGACCAGCTTCAGAAAACTTGGCGCCAGAAATTTGTATTAGCCGAAAGCAAATTTTCCCCTCCACTCGACTGACTCAGCAGCTCTCGCCGCCGCGCGGCAGTTATCGAATCTTGCTTCCGGTGAACTCTCTGGGTAGTGAAGTCCCATATAGTATCTTGGCAACAGGCCGTGGCCAATTACACGGAAAACCCGCTGCGGCCGGTCAGCGGCAGGGAAAAACGCCACTACGCGAAATTTATCCTCATCTTCAAATGAAAGAGCCATACAGCGATCGTCCCCCCCAAAGGTGCTTATTTCATTAGAACGCGCGGTTTAGCATGTTGTTGGGTTGTGAAATCAATCCGCCTCACAGTCCCACGTGGACGGAGCAGATTAGCAGAGAAGCAGAGAAAAATCTCAACGCGGCACTGATTGGATTATCGATTTGCATTCACCGCCGCCGTACCGGCCGGGCAGAATATCGCGTTTCCCCATTGGATGATGCAACTAAGAGCTTTCCGCTTTACGGCAGCCCTGTCGCAAAACGTTCTGATGAAATTCCCATGTCTGCTAACACTCTTGCGCGTTTGCTGGGCGCGGGAGTGTTCCGGTCTGTGAGATCTGCCTCATAAATGTTTCAAGACGTGTGTAAATAGTTGTTTAGGTCCGGCTGTTAGTCCTTTTTGTGCTCGTAGGAGGGGTATTGAAAGGTAATTACTTAGTTTGACGCCTTGGCGTTGTGTGCCTTTTTGCATCGATTCTGTCTGAGTCGATGGCCATCAAATTATGGTCCGGGCATGGAACCTGCTCTTTTAAGATGATTTGGGTCCGGATAAAGTGTGCCTTAAAAACAGTTTGTCGACTTTTTGTTTCTTTTAGGGCCGGACACCTCTCTCTCTCTCTCTCTCTCTCTCTCTCTCTCTCTCTCTCACACACACACACACACACACACACACACACACACACACACACACACGCACGCACGCAGGCACGTGCACACACACACACGCACACACACACACACACACACACACACACACACACACACACACACACACACACAAGCAAAGGGAAAAAAATTAAGAACACAACCACAAAAACTAAAAACTTGTACACTTGAAATGATCCCTGCAGCTTCCAAGCAAAGAAACAAAAACAAAAGTTTCCTGAGCATGTCCTGAACAAATCATCTTTGCAATCACGTTGGCGATGTGACAAAAAGTTCATAACAAACTCTCTCTCTCTCTTTCTCTCTCTCTCTCTCTCTCTCTCTCTCTCACACACACACACACACACACACACACACACACACACACACACACACACCTCCCTCTCTTTCTCTCTCCTCCGATGATGAAGTGCATTAAGAAGCTGGTGTGCACCTTATGAACCCGCCTCATACGTGAAGAGAGCGGTTGGTGATAGGCTGATATCCATATTGGGCTCTACGGCATACAGCATGATTCTGCTCGCTCAACTGTTTTTTCACAAGGCGAAGCAGACGGCATGTGCCATTAGATTTTTCTCATGCTAATATATGTTCAGCCATTATCTCAGCGTGAGGGGTATTCACGTGAAGAAAACTTAAAAGATGAATACTAGGCAAGATTTTTTTTTTTTTTTTTTGGCCAGTTAGCAGCATGGGTTTTTGTTGTTGTTGTTGTTGTTTTTCCCCCGTCACCTAGAGACATGATATAAGCGCCTATGAAATCCATGGATCGTAGGCCACTTTTTCATACGACGGTAGTTTTATATTTGTAGTCGTTAATGTATTCGTCCCATGTAGCTGAAGAAGCCAGCTTGTGGACGTAACGTTCACATTAAGATACCGTAAGCCACAGTAACTCCTTCCAAATTCCCCCCTCCAGTAACCTTTTCCTCTTTACTCTGAAAGACAAGCACAGTCTGAAAGCGATCCCCCTGGGTTGTAACAAGCCTTCTTAATCCATATCCATACACAGACTTTGAACACATTTTTCACGAAAACGTCAGGGTAGCACACAGACGGAACAAGGGGGTATGTGCCTTTGAATGACAGCTCTTCATACCTTGGCATGAACGGTCAAAGACAGTTCATTTTCCGAGTCATGAACTCGTCAAGGTTACCGCGAGGCCCAGGGAAGGTATACATGTGTTAATGTTAAGAACCTTACGGTTCGTTAGCCGTGTAAAGACATGGTTATGATCGCTGTCACCCCCCTTGGAAAGGCCCCTCATTTGGCAAAGGTGTTGAAGCGGACGGAGAACGTTTTCTCTGCAGGGTGTTAACACATGATCAGACTTTAACAACTGGGGAGATAAAAGCTGTGAGAGACATTTTCCGCACCTGGTGTCGTGATTTGTTTGTCTGTATCGGCTTTGGTATATCTTTTCTTTTACCGTAGAAGGTCAAAGAACACAAATGCACGAAGCCTCAAAGTGTTCCCCGTTAGCCTCAGGCATCATAGTCACCCCTAAAAAACGCTTCAGTCTAGAAACAAAAATTACCATACACAGACCATTCAGGAGCACGCACCTGACAGGAGCTTAAAAACAAAATTGAATGTCTCCTTTCCGCTCACGCCTCACTGGATTAACGCACGGCTACTTTCTGTTTAGGCCAGAAAGCCAGTTCACCCAAATCCATTCATGTCACCTTTGCCTCTCTTCTGCGCAAAAAAAGAATCCCGGCTTCACTGGCAGCTTGCATCCTCTTGCTACCCCCTCCCATGCACCTTGCCCTACCAAGTATAAAAATCACGAAAATCACGCTTTTTTTCCTGACAACAAAAAATCACTACAAACTAGCACACTCGCAAACCAAACTTGACCGCACGCTCAGTTTGTGTCCTTACGTCAGAAGGGAAGTTCGGCCTGCTTCCCTTGGTTTTCTTTTTTACAGTGTCATCTTTTTCCTTTCTCCTACATACATGGTGTGTACTTGCTTTCCATTCCACGGCCCCTCCCGAATTGAATGGGTTTCTATGACGTGCAGACTTGATATTTATGCATAAACCCGAGACGTTTAGGTAGTGCTCAGTCGGTCTGAATGTAAAAATGTTTATCAGAGAAAATACCATCCCACTCAAACCCATCACGGAAATTTCGTTGAATTTCACTCTTGACTGGTTACCTGTTTTGCAGGTCAGTGTAACAACGCGATGTGTTACAACGGAGGACAATGCAGAGGAGGTTACTACCCGACCTGTGCCTGTCCCGGCGGCTACCAAGGCCCGCAGTGCCAGTACGGTGAGTACAACTCAGTCAAGCCCTGCTTTCAGGATATTTGTCGATGTAGAAGATCTTTAATGTTTGGTTGGTTGGTTCACTGGTTGGCTGGTTTGTGAGAAAGCGAGAAACTTCGCCTGTGTCCACTTCCGGTCGCTAAGACGTCCTGGTATTTTGTCGATATAGAAGACCTTTAAGGTTTGGTTGGTTGGTTCGCTGGTTGGCTGGTTTGTAAGAAAGCGAGAAACTTCGCCTGTGTCCACTTCCGGTCGCTAAGACGTCCTTGGTATTTGTAGAAACCTTGCCCAAAGAGGTTTTTTGTGCGAAGGAAGATGCAGCTGGGCGATGGTGATACAGGACGAGAGTGACAGTGGGCGAAAGCTACATTACGGCGAATTTTCCCGTAACCTAGTAACCGATTCGAAGGTTCATCATGACACATGTAGCCCTCGTCGCTTATGATAAGTATGTGTTGTGTAACAGTTGCTGATAATACAAGTTTGTCTGCCCAAAACCTCCCCCCTTCTCAGTTGCCGTTTGTACTCGACGAAAACCGTTTTACTTGCGATAGGAAATATGTTTATTTTATGATTGACAAACCACCTTCACCCATGTCTTTGACCGGTCCACAAATTGCGTTCACAACCCAGCTATGAGAACTCATTTTCCTGCACAATACAAACTGGGGAAAAAAATCGAAGTCCCTGTATCTGACGCCGAATGCCCGTGAACAAGAGCTTTTCACGCCTTTCGGCGCAGCAAAATATTATTGGTTTTTTCGTGCAAGGCAGATGTGACGTGGCAGAAAGTGTCAACTTTCTTGACGTGAACTATGTGCTTGCGATAGGTCGAAGTGTTAATACCTCAGAGTTGGAAAGACTCATCACGACTAAAGTAATCAAACTGCAAAAAAAAAAGAAAAAAAAAAAGTGTACTACGGTATTCTTGGTATTCAGGAGAATCGACGTAGCATTCGGTTAAACTTACATAGTATGGTATCGTATGATATGGTATACTTCTGAAATGGTCATGGCGCCCAGGGCTGGAGGACGGAAGCAGCAAAAGCATGATGCCGCTAAGCGCTACTTTACGTGCAAACCTTCACCCTGGTTTCGTGCGTGCGATAGTATTTCTGTTTTCCACAAAAATGGACGTGTTTTTTGTTTTGTTTTGTTTTTTTTAAGCGTGCACACTTGATATTTGTGCGTGCGTGTGTACATGAGGGCTCCTAAAGCAACTTTCTCCAGTTTTCCGCAAAACCCGTAACCATCACGGCTCATACGAGATTTTGAAATGCGCGCACGAGGTCGCTCGCGACCGTGTGGGTCGCATCCGAACCAGTTCTTAGCGATAAGGTACGTCATGTGCCATGTCGCTGACGACATACACTGTCGTCAAAACTATACGACATGCAGCAGACGATCATCTATCCTGCCGAAAACTTCCCAACTCTGCGTCATACACCTTTTCACCCCCCGCCTTCCTAAAGCTCCTAGCCTTAGCTAGGTGGGTGCGAAAGAACATGCTTTCACGCATGCGTGCTTACATGCGCCGCTAGTTTCATTTTTTGGATGACCGGGGCTAGGTCCTTACGTGCGAACGAGACGTCAGAGTTGTAGCGAAAGGAGGCAGGAATGGCAACAAAGTACGCCTGTCAAGGGACGACCGACCAGGCAGTCTTTCACACATGCTTGCGGCATGTCGACACTTTGTGGAGTAATTGCCGTCTCCAGCAGGTGCTGTCGTGAGAAATTCGACCATGCACCAGTCCGGAGGGCAGGTTAAAAAAGCATGACAGGGGACCCGGATATGGAGGGGGGGGGGTGCGTGCAGGGTGAGAGAGAGAGAGGGGGGGGAGGTGTAAGTGTTTTTGCTGTTTGTTTGT
>JACVVK020000233.1:487500-527500 GCA_018292915.2 Batillaria attramentaria
TGAAAAAGTTCGCATGATAAACAGATTGAATGGCTTGCGCTGGTAATATTGGCTGTGTGTCACAGCGGAAGACGTTAAAATTCCCATCTTAAAGCCATTACTGAAATGCACAAACATATATGCAAAACATGAGAGAGAGAGGGGGGGGGGATGGATGGATGGATGGATGTTTGGGAGTTTAACGTCCTTTTCCACCACATAAGGGTGACATCAAAGACTGGGCAACGAGAAAAGGCCAGCACAAATATTTTGCCCCAGCCAGGATTCGAACTCACGACCCGAGTATTGGAAGCCCAACGCTCTACCATTCGGCTATCCCGGCTCCCCAAGAGAGAGAGAGAGAGGGGGGGGGGGGGTAGTGTTTAACGTCCTTTTCCACCACGTGGTGTGTGTGAGAGAGAGAGAGAGAGAGAGCGTCCGCCACACTAACCTCGGGATTCCACCCATTCAAACAAAAGACAAAACCGATTTCTATCACCATCAGTTTTATGTCCTACAAGAACGCGCGCCCTCGCCGACAACGCAACTCCGCAATCTCCTCGCCTCATCGGCTACGTTTTCTTGTGCCGCTATCTGGAACCCGCTCCAATACAAGAGATGAAAGCCAGACGGTACTGATACTAGGTGTCGAGTCACCACCTATCTAGGTGGTTATAGTGGGTCTTTGGGTCAGCTGTTGTGTGTGTGAGAGAGAGTATGAGTGTGCTCCCAGTTACTTTACAGGTGTTTTATATTCAGGCTTTGTCGTGACAGTGTTGTGTTTGCTGCTATTGTGAGGGGCGCGGGGAGATGGGGGTGGGAGGGGGGTGTTTAGGAGTCTAACGTCCTTTTCCACCACGTAAGGGTGATATTAAAGGCGTGACAACGAGATAAAAGCCAGCACAGGTATTTGGCCCAAGCCGGGGGGGGGGGAGAGGAAACAAAACACACACACACACACACACACACACACACACACACACACACACACACACACACACACATGCCATTTTTGTCCCAAACTGTTGGGTGTTCGTGATCAATACAAAAAGTAAATTAAGGGGTTTTCCCAAAAAGTATGTTTGCCTGACGTTATCAGATTCACGTCAGCGTTTAGAGATTCATTGAAGACACAGCTAGGTTTTGTTTGTTTGTTTGTTTGTTTGTTTGTTTGTTTGTTTGTTTGTTTGTTTGTTTTGAAAGTAAAGAGTTTGAAGTATGGAAACTTTCGAAGCGGTTTCTGCAACTATCAAACCTTCAGTTTTCTAAATAATGTCTGTAGGCTGACTGGTGTCTTCCTTCAATTTTTTGCGTGGAGAGGTTGAAGATACCGAAAACTTGCTTTACTTTTCACGAATACCTGCCTTCAGAGAGTGTGTCTTTAAGTGACAGTAGGTTCTTTGCGAGCGCTACATTTGTAAGTGTGACTTTGATTGTGATGCTTCTAGCGTGGGAGCAAGATCCATCTGCCTGATATCAGAACTCTTCAAGGGCAGTGTGCCAAATTGGCCCTCACGCCTCTTAGAGAACTTTTACCCGATCACCTCCCCTTGACATTTGTCTCCCCTTTTGCTCTGTGATCACGGCAATCAAGGGAGGCGATCAGCCTTAAACTGGACAGCGGTGCTTGAGACGCTGAATCAGGGACAGAGACGATGGATTCCTCGCGCGAATGGGAAAATCCATCACAGATCTTTCGAAGCGGTTAAACGTTTCTGTGGTTGTGGGGGGGTTGGGGGGGGGGGGACAGAGAGAGAGAGAGGGGGGAGGGGAGGGAGGGGTGAACGTTTAAAAAGAACAAAGAAAAGAAACCAGCTTTTCATTTCAAGTTGCACTGACCAGCCACTGGGTAATAGTCCTAATCTTGTTAGATACTGTCAAGGTCGAGGTCAAATTGAAATGCAAATTCAAATCTTTATTGTTCAGGCCATTGGCCTGTCACAAAGCACGTATGCATACATTTACCCTGAGACTACTGTTACTACGTGATATTAGTATTTTGGAAACAAACTACAAAGCATACAAAATATACAAAGACACCTTGCTGTCAATTGTAGTACTCTCTCTCTCTCTCTCTCTCTAGTACCGACCAAAAGTTTAAAATCCTCAAACTTCTACCTCTTAAACAGCATCTGAAGTTTAACAAATGCTTACTGATGCACAAAATTGTTTACTACAAAGCCCCAACATATCTCCATCAACTATTTAATTTCGAACATGATAAACAACATAACACAAGGAACAGTCTGCTCCCAGTGCCTCGTCCAAGGGTTGATATATATAAAAGTAGCCTGTCTTTCTCAGGGGCATCCATGTGGAACTCTTTACCACTGAGTATCCAAAACGTTTCCAAATTCATAAACTTCAAACAAATTCTACACGATACGCTTATCTGACGATATATATAGAAATGTGTTACATACATGTTTTGCAATATTAGAGACGACTGTAAATTTCTTACTTGGCATACATCCAGTATCATCAGCACATGCCACGTATGTTTTGATTTGTTTATCGTGTGTATTTTTCTCTCCTGTATTTCCCCTAGATAGTTTATACTTTTTTTTCTTTCTTTTTTTAAACTTTTTCATTGTTTGTTTGTTTGTTTTGATTTTTTTTCTCAATACCCTTTAATGTAGAATAGCAGGACAGCATGTAAGATAGGCAGCAATGCCTAAATGCTCTATCCTGAATAAAAAACGTTTCATCATCTCTCTCTCTCTCTCTCTCTCTCTCTCTCTCTCTCTCTGTATGTGTTTTATTAGTGTAGCAAGGACAGACAGTAAGAGAGACATGTGCGTCTATTATCTCATCCTTGAAAACTAAAGTTTCAGTCAGTCAGTCAGTCAGTCTCTCTCTCTCTCTCTCTCTCTCTCTCTCTCTCTCTCTCTCCTGTAGTGTTAATTTGTCAGATTTTAGGATGAATTTAGTCTGCCATTGCAGTACTCTTACACTGTGTTTCGCCCTGAGCATTGCTGTAAGCTTTGCTTGTTTATGCTCATTAATTGTTCAGTCCTTCCTTCCTCTCGTTCGCCTTTTACACTTGGAGTCCGGAATCAGTCATGAAATGGATGGTCTCCCGTAGCACCTCCACTGGCCCATGCAGCTTCTCCCACAGGTCCCGTGGTTTGGGCCAGGTCCTCGCCCTCAGAGACCGGAGGTCCCTGCACTCCTGGAGCACGTGTTCTGCTGTCTGGTCAGCTTCTCCACAGGGGCAGCGAGGGGATGGCACGAGCTTGAGGCGCTTATTCATATGGCAGTTCAGCCTGTTGTGCCCGGTCCTCAGGCGGAATATGATGACCTGTTCCTGCCTGGTCAGCTGGTGGTAGCTGTCTCTGGGCTGTGGTGTTCTGAACAGTTTTGATGATGGTGTTCATCTCTGTGAGGTTGACGCTGTTTTCTGTCTGCTCTTTGTCTGATCCCAGCTTGGCCATTCTGTCTGCTTCATCGTTCCCTCGGATACCACAGTGTGAGGGGATCCACTGTAGTACCAGTCTGGTGCAGGTGATGTCGTGTAGAGTTTCCTGCAGGCGTGGCAGCTTGTTGGCGTTAGCTGCCTCCAGCACTGACTTGGCGTCTGTCAGGAAGACAACCTGGCTGTTGGCTTGTGCTGTTTCCTTGATGGTGGTTGCTGCTTGGACAAGGGCCTCGACTTCAGCTCGATAGTTTGTGCAGTGAAGGCCTGTTGGGACTGCCTTGGCTTGTCGTTGTCCGTTTGGGTAGTGTATGTACACCCCGGCACCTCCCCTCCTCACGGCGTTGGTGGCTGACCCATCTGTGTACGCCCGGATCCATGCTTCCTGGGGGTATCTTTCCTCTAGCATGGCAAGGGTCAGGGCTCTCTTGCTCACGTCGCTGTGGTCATCCTTTGTGGTGAGGTGAGGCACGGTGGTGTGGATGGTGACGTCACACAGCTTGTTGATCCATGGTGGGGGGTCACTACCCGGACGTGCAGGCTCGACTTCTCTTGGCAGGCGTTCTTGGAGTCTTCTCTGCAGCAGTCTGGTGTCACTGATAAAGCTGCTTCTCTTGAGCCTCCCCGAGCTTGGTTCTCTTGTTCTGCTGTGCATCAGGTGGTTCTCAGTTTTCTCAGCTTTGGTGTACTGCATCATGGCCTTGCACTCCCATCTGTTCTTCAGTGGTGGTATTCCTGTTGTCTGCTCCATCTTCTCTATGGGCGTGGATCGCATTGCCCCTGTAATGATGCGCAGTGCTTGGTTCTGGACTCTCTGCAGTGTCTGCTGGTGTGACTGGGCTGCTGTCATCCAGGAGCTGGAGCCGTACTCGAGGTGTGGTCGCACGGATCCCTGGTAGACATTCTTGAGGATCTTTTCGTTGGCGCCCCATTGTGTTCCGGCCAGTTTCCTCATGATGTTCAGCTTGCGTCTTGCTTTTGCCTCTGCATTCTGCACATGTTGCTTCCACGTCAGTCGTTTGTCAAAGGTCACTCCCAGGTAAGTCTGTTGGTCTTCATACCGCAAGGGGGTGTCTTCCAGGTTCAGGTTTCCAGCGCTCGTTTTGGTGGAGAGAGTGTACAGTGTTGCTGATGACTTTTCCTTGTTGATGGTGACACCCCAGGTGTTGGTCCAGGCTGTGAGTTTGTCCAGGGCTAGCTGCATGCGGTATCTGGCGGTTGTTGTATGCTCTTCTGTGCACCAGAGAACGAGGTCATCTGCATATAGGGCTGCATGTATCCCTCTGGGCAGCTCGGGGACGAGGTCGTTCATGAAGAGGATGAACAGGGTTGGTGAGAGGACTCCTCCCTGGGGAACTCCCTGACGCAGCAGTACTTTGCGTCCACATTGGCCATTTACCAGCACACGGGCTCTGCGGTTGTGCAGGTATGACTTTGTCCACTTGTACATGTTGCCTTGGATACCACTGCGCAGGAGTTTCACAAGGAGACCGTCTTTCCAGACCTTGTCGAAGGCCTTCTGTAGGTCAATGAAGGCAGTGAGGGTTACTTTCTGGGCTTGGAAGGAGTCTTCTATGACTTGAGCAAGATGTGTGGTTTGATCCTCAGTGCTCTTGTATCTCCTGAATCCTGCTTGTTCTGGTAGGATGATGCTCTCTGACTCCAGGTACCACTGCATGCGCTGGTTGATGATGCGCTCTATGGTCTTGCAGACGCAGCTGGTCAGGCTGATGGGTCGGTAGCTCAGGACCTTTAATCTGTTTTTTCCTTTCTTCAGAACTGGGATCATCCTGGCTTCCTTCCAAAGTTGAGGTACCTGCCCCGCTCTCCAGCTTAGGTTGAAGATGTCCAGCAGCTTCCGTGTGGCGGTGTTACCTAGGTGTTGCAGCATCTCGTTGGTAATGCCGTCTGGACCTGGAGATTTCTTCTTCTTCAGCTGCCTGATGGCCCTCTTGAGTTCCTCCATGGTGATGTCTTTTTTCATGGAGTCATGTGCATCTGTGGTTGTTCTTTCTTTCTCCTCCACTCTGACTTCCTTTTCCAGCTGCCTTGGTATGGTGGTGTTGCTTTCCTGAGCATAGGCTTCTGCAAAGGCATTTGCTGCTGTTTTTCCTGTCAGGTTCTTTCCGTCTTTCTCCAGGGTGATCTTCTGTTCCCTGATGCCTTCGTCGTTCAGTGCCCTGGTTAGTCGCCAGAGCTTGGTGGTGTCTCTCTCCATGTTCAGCTTTGCAGTCTTGTCTCTCCAGCTCTTGCGGATACACTCCAGCTTAGTCTTCAGGTACTGGGCTTTGCTCTGCTGTAGCTTGGTGTTGTTCTCCTGATTGGGGCTGTGTTCTGCCTCTTCCCTGGCTCTGGTCAGGTTGTCATGTGCAGTCTGGAGTGCTGGTGTCCAGTATGGGGTGTAGTCTTTTCGCACTCCCCTGGGGATGGTTTCTTTTGCAGCTTTCATGATGCTTGCATTGAAGTCTCGGACCACACTGTTGATGTTTCTTCCCTCCACAATGATATCTTTGGTCAGCTCGTTCGTGCGTATGCCAAACACGCTCCATTTTGCTTTTTTGTAGTTCCACCTTGGGTGTTGTGGGCAGTCAGCAGGTGGTTTTCCAGAGATGTGCAGAAGGACTGGTCGATGGTCGCTACCTCCTAGCTGTGGTCCTACATCTCTGGTGAGGCGCTTGTGTATGTCCTCTGTGCACAGTGCCAGGTCCGGGGTGGTTGTTGAGTGCCAGCGGCGGGAGTAGAAGGTGGGTTCGTCTGTGGGGTCGTTTGCCAGTATTAGGTGTTTCTCGTCCTGCCACGCTTCTATCTCCTCTCCCCTCTTGTCCAGTGTGTCGTATCCCCAGCTCTGGGACTGGCTGTTAAAGTCTCCAGCAATGAGGAAGTTGCTGTCAGGGACCTGTATGGTGTCCAGTGATAGTGCCTTATCCTGGGGGCAGTAGTAGTTCACAAGCTCCAGAGTGCGGGTGGTGGTGGTGATCCTGGTCTGGATGTACTCGGCCTCTCCTGTCTGTGTCTTTGTCTCACTGGCATTCACGTTGTTTCTGACCAGTGTCATGAC
This sequence comes from Batillaria attramentaria, assembly GCA_018292915.2. NCBI lineage: Eukaryota > Metazoa > Mollusca > Gastropoda > Batillariidae > Batillaria > Batillaria attramentaria. The sequence goes on from JACVVK020000233.1 coordinate 493,953, forward strand.
CCCTCCTTTCTTTCGTCCTTGGCGATCATTTCGAAAGACCTGGTACCCTCTGATCTTAAAGGGTTTTTCCTCTTGGAGGTGTGTCTCTTGCACACAGCAGATGTTGATGCTGTTCTCATGCAGAAAGTGCTCGAATTCCGTCTTCTTGTTGGTGATCCCTTCTGCATTCCAGTGCATGATGGTCAGTCCAGGACTTTCCTTCTCTTTTCTTGCGCTCTTCTGGTGGCCAGTCGCATGTCCTCCTCGTCCCCTGGCTCCACAGAACGATGAAGGGACCTCCAGTCGCTTGGGCGGGCTCCTTTGAGGCACGGAGCCCGGCGCTGCACCTGCCTGGGGGGTCCTCACAGGGCGAGCACCATAACGGTTATTTCTGACTCCAAGTGTCATAATGGCTGTTGTTGCGTGGTATTGTGGTTTACCAGAGTGCGCCGTGCGGCCCAACACCTCCGTCTTCAGCACTCGAGGTTTTCTGTCGGGGTTACCTCACCCTTAGCTCATGGCCCAATGACCTGACCTGTGAGCACAGGTGCTATTGACCCATAGCTGGGGGGCTGGTTCATGGGCATCAGGGCGTGTCCACACACCGGTGGGCCTGCATGCCGCATGTCAAGGGGGGCCAGACCTCCTCCCCCGTCCCCTGTAGTTTAGCCTGAGTCCGTAAGGTACTCAGTTTCCATGTGTCGCCGCGAGGAGGCACTACATAGGGCTTGCTGTCGGAGAGGCTATGTACTGGCAGGGGGAGACTTACGCACTCGGCTCCCTTTTTCGCATTGCTGCTAGCCAGCGGTGATAACTGAAAGTGAGAGGTGACAAGCACGGCCACTACAGACTACCACACTAGTCGCATCACAACAGCCATTAGGACACACATTAATTGTTCAGTTATATTAAGTTCCGTATTGCAATAAACTTGTTTAAACCAAGTGTACTACAGTTGGATACAGTTAGGTACAGTTAAGTCAAGTAGGGCTGATTTCAAGATGTCATTTTGGGCCTCTTTTACTCCGGGGCTGAAAGGGGGAGCCGGGATAGCCGAACGGTAGAACGTTGGACTTTCAGTTTCAGTGCTCGGATCTTGAGTTCGAATCACGGCTGGGGCCAAATATTTGTGCTGGCCTTTTTCTCGTGGCCCAGTCTTTGATATCACCCACACGTGGTGGAAAAGGACGTTGAACAAACACCCATCCCCACCCACCCGGGCTGAAAGAGTCTCGCATCGATTGGTCAAGATTCTCTCCGGCTACTCTCTTCAACCTCGCCTGTTAGAAGTTCTCCCGACTGTGCACCGTCTTTCTGAATATTTTATGTGGCCCTAGGTTGGTGGACTAGACTGGACTACAGCTCTTTCCGGCTTGCCCATGGCGAGTTTCTGTTTCTTGCACGTCCTCCGGAAGAGTTGGCAGCACGAAACTTGGCAGCGGTTCCAGTTGCCGACTGGACGCGCCGGATATTGTGGTTACAGATTTCAGAGTTACTGTATTGTTCATAAATGGAAATTTGTGTCCGGCTTCACGGACAAGTCAACACATAAACACGTGAGATCACACAAGGAGTTTTGGCTTATGATCAATCTCTCTCTCTCTCTCTCTCTCTCTCTCTCTCTCTTTCATTTAAAATGCTAAACTCTCTCTCTCTCTCTCTCTCTCTCTCTCTCATTTAAAATATTTCTATATCCCCCCCCCCTACATTCCTGTAGCTTATAGATTGGTCTTCCTTTGCTCATATTCTCGTAGTTTAGCAACGGCAAGTTCAAACATGGTGTTTCTGCTAAAACTTCTATCGTTTTTAAAAAATTAATAAAGATTATTGTCATTGTCATTGTCATTCTCTCTCTCTCTCTCTCTCTCTCTCTCATGCTTCCAGCTGCAGCAGCACCAAAGTTAATAAATTACATAAAACATTAGTAATAACCATCGTAGAATCAGACTAAATGACTAAAACACATCTTACAGAACAGCTCGTCAGAGGAATGGCGTAATCCCTGGTGAATACATTACCACGGCCGCTATACCTGTAAACATCGCAATAGTTGTTTACGTATATATACACCATTGTATCTAGACTGAATGAATTAGGCATCACTTCAACACACTTATTGAATATTATGACGTTTGGATTCGGTTTGTCCTTGTCTTTGTCTGTATTTGTCACTGAAAGTGGTGTGTTGTGGTGGTGTTCCTTCCGTTCTTTGTCTCTTGTTGGCGAGTTAGTTACAACCTTGTGCACATTTCAGTACTGTGACCCAGAGATATGTATGATGGAGCACGCATAGGCTCTCCTGAACACAGGGATGTTATCTTTAAGCTAAGTGACCTGCACTGAACTGAACTCGCAACTATTCTAACTGTCATGTGCTCGTTTCCACTCCTCGTTATCCACAAACTGCATGATGATAGCCACAGGTTTTAGCATCTTTAAGCCTTCTTTAACCCTCTACGTGGTAACAAACCAACGCTTTCAAGTAGCCTCTATCCCGCGGTATCCACAAACCACATAATGATAGCCACAGGCTCCAAATTGTTAACACCGTTTAACCCTCTCCGTGGTGACACCCCACACTTCCCTCACTCAACGGATAAGATCTAGAACAGCACAACGTGATCTAGATCTTATCCGTTGTGTTGACAGTCATGATTCATGTTCCTGTCTGTGTTTCTGTTAGGCGTCCACTGTTCGGGAGTACCACTGACTGCCTAACACCTGTGTGAGAATAGCCATAAATATTAAACAGTCCGGCGACGCAGTCAGTGGTGACGTGCCTCTGATAGGTCCAGGGAGCCAAAAGCAAAGGGAGTGAACTTGTGACAAGGGTAAGCAGGTGGTGTTTGCAGATAATAATGACGTTTGGTTGGAGGGAAACTTCGCCCTGTGTCATTTTCGTCTAGATCGGTACACCAACAGTCACTGTTCCTTGACCGGCGATAAGTAAAAAGGGGTCTTTTTAAGGCGCAGTGAGTTCGCGAGGATAAAACTTGAGTAAGCTTTAGTTTCAGTGTTCATCTCGAGTGAGGTACATCTTGTTTTGGTAGGGCTTTTCTAGGAGCAGAGTCTTTTTGTTTCGGTGCTAAATGAGTTAATGGTTGTTATCAGTCGCCGCTTGAAAGTGTTCATGTTGTTATTCCTATATATATATATGTGTGTGTGTGTGTGTGGGGGGGGGGTGTTTGGGGGTTAAACGTCCTTTTCCACCACATACGGGTGATAGCAAAGACGGGGCAACGATGAAAAAGCCAGCACAAATATTTGGCCCCAACCGGGATACGAACTCACGACCCGAGCATTAGAAGTCCAACGCTCTACCATTCGGCCACCCCGGCTCCCCGTGTGTGTGTGTATGTGTGGGGGGGGGGGGGGGAAGCATTACAGACGCTGTCACTGTCCAGGTGTCTAGGTAGCGTGATGATAGATACCCCAAACACAGCTCAGAATGATCTGTGAGTATAAAAAGGCGAGCTGTAGCTTCTTTGTTAGACTGTTTCCATCGTACTGATGTCGGCCGGTCAGTGCACGTGAGCAGTTAACTGCCGATGCATAGTAATTATTGAGTGCTTCGCGGAGCTAGTGCACACTGACCCACAGCGGCATGCTGACACGGAGTCTTTGTTTCTTGTTCAACTCTTGCCTCCGGGCATATGCTTTAATCATCACAACCTTATCACCCATTATCGTTGACCGCCTCTCGGTTTCATAATTTCCTTTTGTGACCCAGCTACAGCAACGTGCTCAATGTATAATCTTAATATTTTCCGCAAAACTACAAGCAGCCTTTGTTTTTCTCAGATTTAATACGAGCAGTTGAGAGGAAATGCAGAGTTCCGGCCCAACAAACACGTGTTTGTTTTTTTGAAGTTTCTGCAAAAAGGCTGTCGATGTCATTTCTCGCTTCAGCTGTTGCGAAATATGTCTGTTTATTTTCCGCATCCCCAACAGTCCATTTTCTTTCCCTTTGGCATCGGGGTTGGATTTCAAAGGGAACGACAAATCTAGCCTGAAAATCGCAAAGATTTCAAACAGGCCTACTTTGTGACACAGCCGGTTTAAGATTCCGCTGATGTGTTTTCTCAGTGCACCGTGTCAGGAACTGTAGGAGCACCTCCTGGCGGTTTCTTTGTTTTCGTTTTTCCCGTGTTTCTGCGCACCGGAAAAGTGTTTTCCCTGTGCAGAAATTGTTGAAAGTGCTGTTGTGTTGTTATATGTGGGGGGGGGGGGGGAGTCCATGGTGGCACACGATTGAGGTTTTTTTGATGGAGTATCGTGTAATGGTTTAGGCAGTTAAAGAGAGAAAAGAAGGGGGGGGGGGGAGAGAGAGAGAGAGAGAGAGATGAAACGTTTTTATTCAGGATAGAGCATTTGGGCATTGCTGCCTATCTTACAGGCTGTCCTGCTATTCTACATTCAAGGGCAGGGAAAAGAAAACCCAGCAACTAACAAACAAATCAAACAACTACAAACTATCTACAGGAAATGAAGGAGAGAGCAAATACACATGAAGACAGAGAGAGAGAGAGAGGGAGAGATGTCACACACACACACACACACACACACACACACACACACACACACACACACACACACACACACACACACACACACACACACACCTGTCATAACTTAGCTGTGCTACGGACATTCTAAAGCCAATTCCTTGAACGTGCATGGGCTCAATTCTTTCTCTTTTCGCTGTAAGCTATCTGGTTTGCCACAACGAACATCTCATCAAAATGTGCTGTCGCGGTTGGTGCGATATTTTGCGCGCAGCCGCAGTCAAAGTTTTCTGCGCTGATCCCCTTCCGATTGGTCACGATTTTTATGCACGAATTATGGGATACGACCGTGTAATCAGACGCGGAACAACGATTGGCGGAGGTGGACAGCCAGAATTTGTCCTCAAGTTATCCTCATAATGAAATAACTTTTCGTGCAATTTTTTTTTTAAATGTAATATGTTATTTGTTCGAGGAGATTTCTTGTAAAATACCACCACCCACCACCCACCACACACACACACACACACACACACACACACACACACACACACACACACACACACACACACACACACACAAAATCTGTCTCATTCATATCTGAAATAATGTGTGCAGATTGATCTCTGTTATTTGTCATTCAGTTGTAATACCCAGACTCCTTTCAGTTAATTTCCTTTTTTTTTTTTTAAATGAACATTTTTCGACAGCCGTACACATAGAACTGTCTCTAGCCCCCAGATTTTTCCCACCACTGACAGCACCCGGTTGTTTCTACAACCGTTTTTAAAGACAGAACTCAGATTGCTTGTTTATTTCCCAAGCTTGTCACGTAAGATGGTAGGTTTCATTTTGTCCTGAGTTTTTGTCTGGCATATGCCAAGAGCAAATGGGTGGCATTCCCACAATGCGTGTGGGAAGCATGGTTTCTTTTTCCTGCCGGGATTTCTGCCCAAGGCTGCATGCCTGACTCAATCATGAATTGATAATCATAGTGATTTACTCCAGCAAAAAGCATGACACAAGACTTCATTCATTAACAGAATGTTGTTGTTGTTGTTGTTGTTGTTCACTAGAAAGGTATATTCTGCACTATTGCATTTTAGTACAACTGCACATTTAGACTCAGTTGGGGTGGAGCCGTGCGTTATATCAAGTCTCCATCGTCGTCGTACCGTCGTCGTCGTCGCCGCGACATCATCATCATCATCATCATCATCATCATCATCATCATCACAATGTCTCGAAACAGAATTAGAAGAACGCAGTCAATGTAAGTTTGAATGCTATTTAGAAATTTTAAGCAAAACAATTCATTGAAAACGTCTGCGCATCTTTCCCTGAAAATAAAGTTTTAACTCTCTCTCTCTCTCTCTCTCTCTCTCTCTCTCTCTCTCTCTCTTTTTCCCCCCTCCTCATGCCGAGTCACGTGTTGAGAGTACTACTACAAGATCCAACATCTGCTTTGTCACTCGACCCCTCCACATCAAACGCTTGCGTTAGTAGCTGACATGACGTTTATCGCAAAATCCGACACCGTTACCATCTTCCTCCTACTGCTCCTCATAATCGTGTACCGTGGATTGTTAGCTGTCAGTCACTTTGCCATACAGCTTCATACCAGCCGAGGGTGGGAGAGATTCTTACATATGTTTTCATCACGTGGGGGTATTCCTATAGTCTCTGTTTGTTGGCAGTTGAGAAAAAAAAATTATTTTTTTTTACTACTTTATTGTCCCTTTCGGAGCTTTGGGCTTTGAGAGCTCGGGTCGTGAGTTCGATTCCCGGCTGGGGCTCAGTATTTGTGCTGGCCTTTTTCTCGTTGTCCCGTCTTTGATATCACTCATACATAGTGGGAATGGACGTTAAACTCCCAACCGCACTCGCTCAAGCTTTGATACACAGTATACCCTTCTCCCTGATCCCAGGTTCCAATCCCGGCCGGGGCAAACTATTGTGCAGGCCTTTTCTCGTTGCCCCGTCTTTGATGTCACCCTGACGTGGTGGAAAAGGACGTTAAAATCCCAAACACACACCCCCACCCACCCTGATCCCAGACAAACGTCGCGTTTTATGGTGCCGATATGCATCCACAAACTTGGCTGTCTGCACACGTTTTATGGAGTGACCAACTGTTGCAGATTCAGATAAGAAGACCTGTTCATGACCAACACTAGGGGTGGTCGGCGGATCTGCGCCGCACCGCAAAGAAGCCTTTCCTGTCTGTCGACACGTTTCATTCCGCTGGCCACCTTGTATGCAGAAAATTCCGTATGCAAAACTCCTGTTTTATGAGCGGGACTTTCGTACAAGACTGACTGACAAGTGTATGTTCCGTCCATAGGGTGGGTGACAAAAATTCACTGTGTGTTGTTGGATGAGTTTGCTTCGTTCAGGTTAGAAACGCCACATGGGTTTACGTTGGAGAATAATTAATCTGGTTTGTTGGAGACGTTTTGTGACTTTTTAAAAAGTATTATTTTGTTGTTGTTGTTTTTTACAGTACAATACAAAACACCACAGTGTGTATAACAATACGTATGTCAACGATACATTGCTATTAAAAATACAATACAATACAATTACAATTCAATTCCAGTTTGAATAAAGAAACAGATTACATTCAAAAACTCTATGAATACGTTTTGGGACTTGTACGGACTTCTGAAGTGAAACAGTATTTCCCATGTGACCGCCCAGGCAGTGACAAAAGGCATGAATTTTAAAGTAACCCTAGTTAGCTTTTCCAGGCTCACAGGTCGATCTGGGTTGCTTTCGATTAAACAACAACAACACTAACAACAACAGCGACAAAAACAATGGTACCACTAACAGGCAGGTAAAACTACAGCCAAAAAGTTTAGTTAAATAATAGTATACCACTACTGCTAAGACCCATGGCTCCAAGTGGAGCATAGGCCATCGACAACCCTTCGCCATCGCACTCTGTTCTGGGCTACTCTTGCCACTCCAGTCCAGCTGATCACCTGCTTGCATAGCTCTGCCTCGGTGTCCCGCCTCCAGCTGTTGCGAGGCCGGCCTCTCTTCCTTTTAGTTAAATAATTATGATTTAATATAATTCCACCAAATTCGCTTAGATCGGTAGCTTGAAGCGGTTGTTTTTGCGGAAACAGTTCCATTGTGTGGAGAAGGAGTTTTGCTGCCGAGTTTTCACGGATGTCAGACCCTGCAATATGCTAAACCGGTACAAAGAGAGACGGTTGAAGCGGAAGAATCCATGGCCGCGTCCTTTACAGAAGAATACGTCCGCCTCTCTGGATTAATCACTTTGCACCTGCGGGTCAGACGACCGTAATTGCAGGAAGCCCTCGGGGTTTCAGGGGTCCCCCCTATTTCCCCTTTATGCCCGCCATGAAAGAGAACTTTTGGCAGGGGAGAAGACTGAGGTCAAGTTCTCTAATTAAAGGGAGGCTAATTGGCGCTGATCATCACGAAGACCCTGCTTTGATGAGATAATTAAAAGTGCACCCCCTGCTTTTCGATTTCAAATCTAGTTTGGAGCGGTTTTTAAGTACCCCCCATTATTTTTTGTCATCCCATTCTGTGGCTGTTTTACTGTAGAAAAATCACTGATATCAGCTAGTAGTGGTCTAGGGTTTTATGACTTTTCATCTCATTCCCAGTCTCGGCTCACTGATTACACGGCGCTGCCATGTTCAATGTTTGTTCTCTCGGTCAGCCTAGGGGGTTGGCATTCTTTCTCCACTACTATAACTGTCTTTTTATACTTTAATTAAGGAACAAACGCTGGAACTGGCTACGTCAGATAATATTGAACTTAGGAAGCACCTATGGTCCCGTTTTCCACCACATATGGGTGATACCAAATAAGAACGATAATAGTAATAACTGAGTATTTTATAGGCGCTTTACCCAATTTCTGAAATTAGCTGAAAGTGCCGCGAACTGAAACCAGCACGCACGCTCACATGATTCACATGCATTCTCTCATACGTTGGACGTGAACAAATCACGTGGTGCAAAGTTTCAACACAGATCTTTAAGTTTCGGAATTTAGATTGAATTGCATTTATTTTCAAATTGTGAATGAATTGATGTTCGTTTCGTCCCGTGTCGTTCAAGCTTCGTACCAATGTAAATGGTTCGTTGTTGTTGTTGTTGTTGTTGTTGTTGTTGTTGTCTGGGGGAGATAGAGCAGGAACTAATGCCATTCTTATCAATTATGATAGTTTTTTCCCAATTGTTCCGCTCGGAAAACTTAAGAAAATGAAACGAGAACGAAATAAAATGTGTTGCTGTCGGTTCCCTAAGTTCCCAAGTGATTTCATCCACGCAACAGAAGATCGTGCGTACATAAAACCTCCACCATCTACTTCATGTTCGTTCCTTTTTCGCCATACGTTTTGTCGGCGCAAGAGTTGTCGAACATAAATCGTGCGGGGAGGGCGCTACGGGATAATTTGAGATGCTTTGTGTTTTCTTCGGGAAACCGGTTTCCGTTTTCTCCATTGTTCGTGTGCTCAGTGTTCTAGCAGACCAATTTCCGAACGTCATCTGTCAGGCTTATCGAGAACTGACTAGCGTATCACTGGCGGAATTTGCTGTTTGTCATTTGTAAAAAAAAAAAAAAACAAACCCGCAGCGTGGTGTTGTTTTCACTAATGTCAGCCGTTCGTTGTTGCCAAACGCTTCCGGTGTGTGTGTGTGTGTGTGTGTGTGTGTGTGTGTGTGTGTGTGTGTGTGTGTGTGTGTGTGTGTGTGTGTGTGTGTGTGTGTATGTGTGATGGAATGCTTCAGTGTTGAGAACAGTTTGTAGTAGCGCTGAAGAACTTGGAAAAAGTCTCGTGTGTGTGTGTGTGTGTGTGTGTGTGTGTGTGTGTGTGTGTGTGTGTGTGTGTGAGAGAGAGAATCAAGAATCAAGAATCAAGAAAACTTTATTTTCCAACGGTAGAGGTAGTTAACGTGAAACAGTCAATTTTCATACCTGCCGTTGCTATTTCTAGTAATATCTACCTAAACAGAAACACACACACACACACACACACACACACACACACACACACACACATGTAATGCAACAGGGAAAAAGCAAAATAGCAATAAAACCATAGGAAATGAAACTACACTCTACTAAGACAGGAACAGTAATTTTAAAAAGCGTGATGAACAAACCAATTACAAGTAGGAATACATGTATGAAAAACCATAGGAAATGGAATTATACTCTACTAAGACAGGAACATTTAAAAATCGTGATGAACATACCAATTACAAGTAAGAATACATGTAGGAATGGGCGAGAATCAACTGTGGGAAGATTAAACATCGTGTGACATAAGATATATGAAGAAAAGCTGTTTGAAATTTGCTACAGAGCATGCGTGTTTAACATGAGCTGGAAGACTATTCCATAATGCCGCTCCAGAAAATGAAAGACTGCTTTTGAAAATGTCAATTCGAGGCTTTGGAATGATACACAGGTTGTTTGAACTGCCATATCGGGAAGCTGAGCGGTGGCAACAGTCGGATAAATAGTTAGGAGCCTTTCTGTTCCATAGCTTATACATGAAAATTCCTTTGTTGTATAGCAGGTGTTTTGACAAGGGAAGAAGCTGCAGCTGGTTTAGCTTTTCATCAGCTGTAAGATGAGGATTCGGTAAAAGTAGCTTTGCTGCACGTCTATGAAGGGAGTTAAGCCCCTTTAAATGAATGTGGCTGCAACCATCCCACACCGTTGACGCATAGTCCAAGTGAGACCGTATGTGCGCGTTATAGTACATTTTGCGACTCTCCAAGTCAAGGAAATGCCGCAGTTTGGAAAGGGCGAATAGCTGTCTGGAAAGAGTTTTGCCTAAGGTGTTAGTGTGGGCTTTCCAACTAAGCTGATTATCAATTGTGATGCCGAGAAGACGATGTTCGCACACCTGCTCTATAGGCGCGTTGTTAAGTACCAAATCAGAGAGAGAGAGAGAGAGAGAGAGAGAGAGAGAGAGAGAGAGAGATGATGATGATGATGATGATGATGATGGTGATTATAATGAGAGACTGAAAGAGAGAGAGGTTAGTTGGTTCTCAGTGCCACAAGCGTGGTTGTAGGTGGTCGTAAGGGGCAGATATTTGGGAACAGGGGCAGTTACCCTAACTGGACAGCCCACTTGAACACTTTTCAGTCCTGACAGTCTGACATTTGCTTTTTCGTGACTGTGATGGAAAACGGTTACAAGGTGACTGAGGCGCGCCCGGTTCACATACTCAAAGGAAACGCCGGGCATGCAACGTTAGCAGTAAGCAAGACTGAGTGACTGAAACTGTATTTTCAAGGATGAGATCATAATTATACGGACAGGTCTCTCTCTCAGTGTCTGCCACGGTCCTTCACACACACACACACACACACACACACACACACACACACACACACACACACACTCTCTCTCTCTCTCTCTCTCTCTCTCTCTCTCAGAGAGAGAGAGAGAGAGAGAGCATACATGACATTACATACACAACATTACACACATTAGCACAATCTTGCACGCATTACCTAAATTATCACACATACATCGCGTAGCTGCAGCACGTGACACTACACAGCACAGAGTTCATACACAAAGCAGCAAATGGGACTACAGAATATGCCACAGAGAGAGAGAGAGAGAGAGAGATGCTACAACTGCACGCCACACTTTCAAGCGACGCCGGACGAGTGAGGCAGGTGTTTCACATGTTCTCAAAACAGTTCTCAACACATGACACTGATTGCCGCCTCATATGATAACAAAACATCCCCGTCCTGTTTCGACACCTTACTCCACTTCGTGTTTGGTTTATGTCAGGAAATTATTCACGGTGGCTTTTTTTTGCCTATCCTCACTATAAATGTTAGCCAGCCCATTCATCAGCATGACCCGGCAGGACTGTAGCCTGTGAAAGTCTGTCTCCGGTTAGAAAGATCCTTTCACAAGTTTTCGAGAGGGTTTTTGTTCCAGTGAATGCAATGGCATGTTCTTTTCCAAGTAAGATTCGAACTTCTGGTGCTTAATAGAGTCCTGCTGAAAACCTAGCTAACGAATCACATTGTAGTGACAGTAGATGATTGAAACTGCATTATTTTTCAGTGGACACGCAGACATTGAAACTGCGTTATTTGCAACGGACACGCAGACATTGAAACTGCATTATTTTCAGCGGACACGCAGACATTGAAACTGCATTATTTTCAGCGGACACGCAGACATTGAAATTGCGTTATTTTCAGCGGACATGCAGACATTGAAACTGTATAATTTTCAGCGGGCACGCACGCATTGAACCTGCATTATTTTCAGCGGACACGCAGACATTGAACCTGAATTATACTCAGCGGACACGCAGACACACAGAAACTGTACCACCTGCATACCAGCTGAGGGGGGGGGGGGTGCTGTTTGGTGGGTTAGCTGGTTTTGCGATTAACGTCCGTTTCCACTACGTAATGGTGAAAGGCTGATACCAAAAGTCGGAACAATGAGGGGAAAAGGTCACTACAACTTTTTGGCTCACAGGCGGGAATCACAATCAGTTAGTAGGGAGGGATGAATAATGATTAGATTTTGCGGTTGAAAAAAATTGTTGATGAACAATGACAATGAAGTAAGCGTTAAAGATAGTATATTTACCATTTTGGAGGGGTACAGTATCTTAAAGGCCCTAATTTAAAGATTTTTAGGCTCCCAGATCGTTCTGAGCTGCTTTGGTGGTATCTGGCATGACCTCACTAATGGCCATGTCACACGAGAGGGCAAAAACACTTGAAAACATTGTTTCAGATGTTTTGCTGCGAAACAACGTGTTTTGTCGTGTGACATACTTCACAACAATGTTTTCAAAACATGTTTTGATCGTGTTTTCAGTTTTAGAGCCTGCCCTAAAATCCGAAAACATGTTTTGTGTTTCAACCAATGAAAGCCGCCGTGCGAATTGTCAAGTGACACCTTTGTTCAACGGCTTAAGGGAGAGCACCTTACGCATGTTTCGGTGTTGTTTCGCAAAACATGTTTTCACGTGTGTCATGTATTGTTTCGGAAAGCATGTTTCGGGCGTTTTGCCTTTCAAAACATGTTTTAGGAAAACATGTTTTCCGTGTGACATCGCCTTAAGAGACATGTACGAATTCAGGCACAGACAGGCTTCGTTCATCTGACTGAACCAAACACGCAGTAGCCTGTGACAGTGTGGTCAAGTCACCCCACTCAACCTTGGAGCGGAGTTTCCCTCGTGTGCACGGCTATCAAACGCCAATGTGTTGCATTCGCAGCTTTACCAATCTCCAAAACTATTTCAATCACACAGGCAGAAATCTCTCTGTTTCTGATTAAAACCTAGTAATAGCAACAGCACCTTTAAGTAAGCTTCTGAATCCGTTGACAGACGCTCTCTCACCGACGAGCGCTTTTTTTTTCTTTTTTTTTCACAACAGCTCAATTCGATACAATCTAACTTTCATCCAATGGGGTCACGGCTCTTTTGATATTTTCACACGGAAACCGGCGCTGCTGTAATACACGCATACAGTAAAGGCCGAAGACCCAGAAAACAGGTTTCTATCACCTCGAAGACAAAGAACAAAGTCCAGACGTTTATGATGTTGAATGTTATCGCCAGCATCGTCCATTCTCACGGCAGGGGCAAAAAGTCGGTGCTCTCTGATCGCACGTGCAACAAGTTTTTTTTTTTTTGTTTTTTGTTTGTTTTTTTTGCTAATGACCCATTAGATCAGGAGTCGCGACTCATACGATAACAGTATCTCTCCTCCAAAGAGACCACGTACGTGGCCCAACTTAGTGGAAGGAACTAACGTTTCTTCGGTCATTGAGACGTGACTTTGGTTGGTTGGTTGGTTGGTTGGTTGGTTGGTTGGATGGTTGGTTTGTAGGTTGAAGGCGATTGAAATGTCATACAATATTTGCCGTTGTTGTTCTTCTATGTTCGTAGATAATATTGGAGGCGGGGGAGGGTTTGTGTAATGATGTGTGTGTGTGGGTGGGGAGGGGGAGGGGAATAGTTAGTCACTACGCGAGGAGACGATGTATCAACTTTGAATGTGTTTGCCGTCAAACGTTTATGATGCAACCAATCATGGTTTGTTTTTAGACAGTTTCATGTTCTAATGAATGTCAGCAGACCTGAAGAAAGTTTAATCAACCAGACTGTTCCAGACTGTTCCTGTGAAAATTAACCGACGTTTGGCTAGTGAACGGGTGAAGTTGGGGGGGGGGGGGAGTCTGGACGGAAAAAAGGGTGTGAAAGTCCTACAGTATCTACGTACCTACCCTTTCGTTATGCTTGCTGGGTATTAATTTAAAAGCTCTATAAACACGTTTCTGGTATACAACAACGTTGAATACAGCATGGAAACCTCAGTTTTTGTCGTGTTTTTAATCTGTGCGCCCAAAATAGTCACTTGTGTCAGTATCTGTGTCACTGCAAGCTGCGGGCAGGCTTGATATTGTACTGAGAGCCAGGTGGCTTTGTTCTATTTATAGCCTGAGTGTTGAGTGGCCGCACACTAAGAAAAGCAGCAGGGTTCCTGAACGCCTGATGTCTTCAGTATTGGAGGCGTAAGGTTAAAAAAAAAAAAAGTGTCGCAATGCCCAAAATAATGGTGAATCACTCCATTCCAAAAGAAGGTAGGATAATTGTAAGTGGCATCCTCCTCCCCCCCCCCTTCCCCTTCCCCCCACTCCCCTTCCCCACTATTGCCCCTTGCCCCTCCCCCCCCCACCCCACCTCTCCATTCAGCTTGTATCACGTGCCTTTTAAAAACACCCAGTGTGAAACGTTCACACCTACTTCTTGAAACGTTCTGACACTTGCGGTAACACAGCACCCATGTCTTATTTCGCCCTTTGCCAGACTTCTCAATTTCTGCTGGAAAATGCGGTCAATTTTATTTACAGTGCGGATGGCTGGTCTCTGTATAATAGGTACCGGTGTCTATTTTCTTTTTTGACAAAAAGGGCATTGCGGGTGTCATTTCTGTAAAGTAAAATACGATCTATCATGAAAATATGTCACCCGCAGAGAACTTTACATACGTTTTTGTCGGTGTGTAACCACGTGGAAAAGACTGTGATGAGAAACGGGACTGACAGAAATAATTTACTCAAATTTCTTTAAGGGCATCCCAGACTGAGTTCTCTCTCTCTCTCTCTCTCTCTCTCTCTCTCTCTCTCTCTGTGAAAAAGGCAAGACAAAGGGAGGGAATGACCTGAGAGGAGTTACCTCCCTTTGCACTTGCTAAAAGAATTAATTTTTTTTTTAAAAACTTTATTCCAACCGGCCCCCGTAGTGTAGTGGTTAGCACTTCGGATCATGGACCGGGAGACCCGGGTTCGAATCCCAGCCGAGGCAAGCGGGATTTTTCCTACCTAGGTCGGCTCCTACCCAGAGCGGGTGTGCTATGGGCCCAATGGGGAGGCTGTTGCCACACAGCCGAGCTTTACCCACTTCACGGGTGCGACTTTGGGGGTGCTTCCCTTTGTATGACACGTCTTATGATGTGGATGATTACACGGCCGGCACCGCAGGTGCCGTAGTTCCCGGGCCTGGTTAATGCCGGGATATTTATGACAGGAAGCGTGGAATGCGGCCCTGTCCCGCAGTCCCAAAACCACATGGACCTCCATAGCATCATCTTACTATCATCCTCATCTCCATCATCATGCATAATAAAAATTGTCCCAGCTTCCGAGTCCTCCGTGGGTTCCACCCATGACCTGGGAGGAACACCACTGGAGCTGGCAAAGAGTTGGGGCAGCAAAAAAAAAAAAAAAAAAAACTTTATTCCTGGGTTTCTTTTAATTAATCTTTAGTCCTCGCTACAATTTCACACACACACACACACACACACACACACACACACACATGTTCTTTGCATTAGACATGTTTTGTCTGTCTGTAATTCGACCTCGCCTGTTCCTGCTCAAATCTGCGACGCACTCTAACACCTCCCGGCAAAAATCTATTTTCTGCAAGGGGTGTAAGTTTCAAGTCTATTTGTAGGCTCACAGCTCACCGGAGCAGATTTTCTCATCGACACAAAGAAACCGGACAAAAGGCTCAGAATAATGAGATCAGCACGTCTCCAAAAAAACTGAAGGATTCCCATATCCATTGCTGTGAAAGCTGCCTGGAATTGTTGGCAAATGAAGTCATGGGCAAGTTAAGAAAGTGTTGTTGCTTTGGCTGTTGTTGTTGTACTCTGTTACCTTCGTTGTGAAGTTACAGGATGAAACACACGCAAGAGCGTCTGTCTGTCTGTCTGTCTCTGTCTGTTTGTCTGTCTGTTTGTCTGTCTGCCTCTCTCTCTCTCTCTCTCTCTCTTTGAAATTAACATGTGCATATTGCTTTTTAAAAAAAATGGAAAGTATGTGTTTTCAGGTGCAAGCCGTGTGTGTGTGTGTGTGTGTGTGTGTGTGTGTGTGTGTGTGTGTGTGTGTGTGTGTGTGTGTGTGTGTTTCCGTATATACCGTCACTTAAAATTAAGACTGGGAACGGTTTTCATACTGTGAAACTATAATTTCATACGATAGATAACTGAAAACATCATCACATTGTGTTGATGCTGCTCTAAGCGTAAGCTTACCAATTTCAGACTCCCACCAGAAAATTTCTACCAGAACACATTCCAAAGTTTCCATGACCACACACCTTGTAAACCTGGTTTCGCGCCGCATCCCTCCCCGCCTCACCCCCTCCGGCCTTGTCTGTGTGCAATGCAAGTGTACCTAAACTTTGTCCTGGCCTGTGTAGGGACCCCAGAGGGCAGACAGGGAGAGTTACGTACGGAACATGACAGGGTGTAAAGGGACAGACATCCAGACAATGGCCTGTATCGCTCCCCTCAATCTACGTGATACCTTCTTCCTGCTTCCGGGCTCTGTCAACGTCGGAAGGGGAGGTTTGGAGGGGGATTGGGGGGAAGGGGGGTTCGGGGGGTGGTGTGTGGGGGTGGGGGGGGGGGGGGGGAGGTTTCGGGGGGGAGGGGGGGGGGGTCGGAAGCGGATCTTGAAGGCTACAGGACACAAATGCAAATTTCAAGGGAAACTCTATCTATTCCTCTTAAACATAAGGTCGCGTTTGACACACTAGAAATGCTTTAAATTCACCAAAAACCTGGTTACCGCCGGGATGTTTATGACAGGAATCGTGGAATGCGGCCCTGACCCGCAGTCCCAAACCACACGGACCTCCATAGCATCATCTTACCATCATCCTCATCTCCATCATCATGCATAATAAAAATGTCCCAGCTTCCGAGCCCTCCGTGGATTCCACCCATTACCAGGGAGGAACACCACTGCAACTGGCAAAGAGTTGGGGCAGCAAAAAAAAAATAAAAAAATAAATAAATAAATAAATCACCAAAAACATCACAGCCAAAGGCTCATGTGTAGAAAAAAAATTCAACAAATTCCATTATTCCGTTTTTAGCGTAGTTCTTACTACATACCCCGGTGTCCTGTAGCCGAAGTCCGTTTAAGCTGACTGATGTCACACGGTTACACCCTATATTGTCCAGAGCAGTGTTTTGCGATCTGTGTTGCGTGTTTGTCGAACAAAATGTCCCGTGTGACGTTATCCTTAGGCTGGCTAGTTGTTGTGAACGTCGACCCTCGCTTAGATGGTCTGAACTGAAACGTGTTCAGCTGTACTGTGAGGTTAGGGTAGTTATCGCTCTCCGTCCCTCATCCTCATAGCCTGCCCATTAGGGTCGTCTAGGAATGTTTGACTCAGACTAACCAACCATCCGACCTAGATAGAGGCCTCTGATGTTATGACTTGACACGTCTAACTGGTACATCCTACAGGTCTTTCAAGCTGACAGACCGACCTAGGCGTGTCATGGTGACAAGCGCATGATACCGTTTAAGATGTGTGCAAAATATGAACGATTTGGGGGCTGTCGTTGCTAAGATATAAAACAAAACGTGAGCCAAAACATGTGCTTGCCGGCGCCCACTTCACTTGCAAGTGAAGTGACTCGTTTGCGTGAAACAGACTATAGCTACGGCCTAGTGGCCGCCTCAGTGCAAGTCGCACGTGGTCGCTGGCGACATTACAAGTTTACAAGGGGAGCCGGGGTGGCCGAATGGTAGAGCGTTGGACTTCTAATGCTCGGGTTGTGAGTTCGTATCCCGGCCGGAGCCAAATATTTGTGCTGGCTTTTTCATCGTTGCCCCGTCTTTGATATCACCCTATGTGGTGGAAAAGGACGTTAAACCCCTAAACCCCCACCCACCCACCCTACACGTTTACAAAGCTTTAAAATACACTTTGGGAAGTCCACTGACTCATTAGTGGCAGCATCTTTGCAAAACACTTTTTTCGACATGGTGGGAGTTGCTTATCTTGCCAGGTGGCGCTTGAAGTCCACAAATTCAGTGCACAACATTCAGCTAACGTTATTTTCAACGTTGGTGTGTAAACGCTAGAGGCGCGCGCTGAAGCTTGGAGAAACCACAAAGAATTTCTTTTGCGGTCTGTGTTGCTCTTGCTATACCGTGCTCGTATCACATTCTTATCTCGTCGCTATACCTGTAAGGCTTGTAAGTATTCCTCCGTAATGGCGACCATTTTCACCGGGTCACCTCCACAAGCAGGAAAGGAGAAATTGCAGGTGCTAATGACAGTCCATCAGATAGGGACTGAGGGAGGGATTGGAGCGAGTCCCGTGTCCTTGTGGCTGTCTGTTGAACCGCGAAAGAATGTCTTCCGATAGACAGGGTCCATCTGAAAAGTGTCGTGGGGCGTTTAATCACAGGCACCCACGCACGCATGCACGCACGCGCGCGCGCGCACACACACACACACACACACACACACACACACACACACACACACACACACACACACACACAGAGACCAGGAGCACTGTAAAGAGACGAGTTTGTATACCGCATTCCGGAAGCGCCTGCAGACTCGTCTCTTCAGATCATCATCCCAGTAATCATCTACACTTTTTTCACTATTAAAAAAAAAAACTCTCTCCCTAAGCGCCGTGAGCACTCAGTTGGGGTGGAGCCATGCACTATAGAAAGTGTCCATCATCATGATCATTGTATCAGCTTTGTCTGGGTTAGAGTAGGTCACTTCGGTCAACCGTTCTGTATACGATGTAGCATTCAAGTTAATTTAAAAATCTTCCGCTGTGTATTTTCTTTGTGCACAGTGATTTTGACGGAATGCTTGTCCATAGCTTTTCTCTCTTCTGGCTCAGACGCTGATTGGCACTTGATTGGCATTTTGAGTTCTCCCTATAAATATTTGCACCATCTTCTTTTCGTTTTATCCGGTATTGTGTTTGGCTATGCGTGTGTTAGTTTTCTCAACTTCTTTTTACACGCTCAGAGATGATACTTTCGACAGCCTCCGGCCTCTCTGAACCGGCAATAACAGCCCAGATGAGGTGTTTCATTCACGTCAGTCTTCTGCAGGACTCTGAGCCGATAACATCGCTACGGCGCTTCTAGTGTGTTGTGCGTGCACGAGGAGACTTGACACAGGGATGTTGTCTGTTCAGACACCAGCAGCAGACTGAACTGGCTTGAAACTCGAGCTCACGATCAAAGCCACTGGTGCTACACAGAGAAACCCAGCGGAAATTCCGAATTGGCACGCAAACGTGACTGCTACTAGAGGGACTCTCGTCTGTTTATGTTGCTCTTGCCTTTGCACAAAAGCACCACTTCGGACGTGTAGTGAGGGGATGAAAAAGTGACTATACAATTCGTGTTCACTCGACCGTGACGACAAGGATGGGTGACCCCCAAGAACGGGCAACAAAGTGTTCAAAACCCAGGGTAATACCCCCCTCTGTCCACGCTTGATTGAGGCTTCTTTGGGTATCGGACACACTTGACCTCCGCAATCCTTTCCCACTTAAAAAGAAATCATAAGGTTAGAGGACAGGTGTGAATGGGGCTGCCGGCTTGTGGAAAGGGTTCTATTGGGGATGTTTACCTCTTGTATGGATGGCTTGGTGTCATCCTTTCGCTTTGAACATTTTATTTATTTTGAGCTTAGAAAACGGCTTTGTTTTCGCAGCGTAATAATAATAATGAATACAGTTTATTTAGCGCCTATCTGTTCTCTACGAAACACTCTTTGCTTTCTCTCTCTCTCTCTCTCTCTCTCTCTCTCTCTCTCTCTCTCTCTCTCTCTCACACACACACACACACACACACACACACACACACACACACACACACACACACACACACACACACACACTGAGTGCCGCTGAAAAAGTGGTCGAACCACAGCCCGAAAGCTTGCCTAAAGAGGTAGATCTTTAAATGGGCTTTAAATTGAGTCAGCGTGGGAAGATCCCTAATGGTGACAGGTAAAGCGTTCCAGACAGAGGGGGCGGCGTAAGCGGAGCCTTAGAGCTATGGACTCTCTGGAAGTTTGTGCCGGTGCTGATATCACCCTTGTGTGGTGGAAAAGGACGGTAACCGCAAACCAACCAACCAACTAACCAAATAACCTAATCCTAGGTGTTTGCAGCTAGAGAAACTTGGTATGCACGCTGGTGAATTTTCACTGTTACAACACTCTTCGATTTCATGTGTGTTTCTGGTCATGTTTGTAAAATTTAGATTATATCAGACTGAAAACAAAACGATCGAGAAAGCGGGTACTCCGGACTTTTTCCCTGGGTCTAATATGACCCATGGCCAGCGGGAAAAAACTGACATACAAAGAAAACACTCAATCAAATATCACATAAAGTCACGTCCGTCATTACGTTTATTACGTTTCTTTGTTATTTCGCCGATCGTCGGGGGTTCTCTCCGGGTACTCCGGCTTCCTCTCCCCTCTGCTCTGCTTTGGAAATGTTCAGCCCACCAAATTTGAAAAACAAATGCAATTCTAAATTCCGAAATTTAAATAGCTGAGCTGGCCCTTCGCACCACGTAATTGTAATGTGTAATATGTCCAGTGTGTGAGAGAATGCGTGTGATTCACTTGAGCGTGCGTGTTGGGTTCAGTTCGCGGCGCTTTGAGTCGATTCATGAAATTGGGAAAAGCGCGTATACAATTATTATTATTATTATTATTTTTTCAAGCGAGTGATGGCAGTGTAGCAGTTGTTGATCACAGGCCCAGACAGGTGGGGACTTAGGCAAACCTAACCTAAAAATCTTGCACTTGCACAGACAGTATGGATATATTTTCCTCTTCACTTTCAAGTATCCAGACCGCCGTATGAGGTGAACAGTTTTCATGTCAAGAGGTCTTTTCAGGTGTCAGCATTTTGCTGGCGAAGCGCAACCTTAAAGAAAGTACTCAGCACTGGGAGAGGCTCGAACAAGAAAAAAAAAAAAAAAAAATGTCAGCACCTGCCCCCCCCCCCGTCCCCCCCCCCCCCCCGGACCGCATGATTTTTTTTTTCCTTGCTTGACTTTTGCCCACGGTAGATGCACTCTGTCGGGGTTACTGTTGTAAGGAATTGGCAGAAAACTAAACATGAACGCATGCGTTCGCCGCTGTGACACTGGGACAGTCTATAATACTTTCAGGGTCAGCGGAAACTTCTGGATTTATTTGCATTGCCGAGACAGAGCTCGCACTTACACCCGTCGTGTGTACATACTTTTCTATCGCTTTCCAAGTACAGAGACAGCGTGATAAGGCAGATGTGTGTTTGATTATCTTTTCAATGGCAAAAAGACATTTTTATCATCAGTGTGTGTGTGTGTGTGTGTGTGTGTGTGTGTGTGTGTGTGTGTGTGTGTGTGTGTGTGCGCGCGCGCGCGCGCGTGTGTGTGTTTGTGTGTTCTGCATATACCATCACTTACAACTAAAACTGAGGACAGTTTTCATACCGTGAACTTTAATTTCATACAACAAATAACTGAAAATATCATCACATTGTGCTGATGCTGCGTGTGTGTTGCGTCCCGTGCTTTTTGTAGGAGTAATCGTGCTTTTTGTAGGAGTAATTCACAATGGTATTCTTCACCTCTTGTGCCTTCTTAGTCGGTTACGGAACATTCGTCAGAAATCCAGCGGGAAAAGAAACCATGCGCCCCGGACTGTGCCTCCTTGTCTCCCTTAGAACATTTTGACATGACGAGTTATCGTCCCTACAATACGTCTGGAAAAGGGGTGTGCGGAAAACCTTGTAGCATGGCGTCTATTTCGGACGCCCCCCTGTTGCACGCCCATCAAAAACCTGCACAAAATAACACGCATGGACAGAAATTGGGAGAGAGAGAGAGAGAGCGGGCAGAATGCGGGCACATAAAACGATAGAGGTGAGTGGTGATGTGTCGAGACATATCATCGCATCAAGGGTTCTTGGGTGAAAGACTTTCGCTTTCTGCTTTTTTAGTATGGCTGGATTTAGCGCTGTTAAGTGATAGAATATAGGCTCGTATCTCACACTATGGACAGCTGTCCATGCCTTGGGTTTTTGTGTAGAACGGGGTAGAAGGTTTGGGAGTGGGGAGGGAGGAGGGGGGTGGGGGGGGGGAGAAATAGGACGCACGGTATGTCTCGTTGTTAAAGCAATGACTGGATTCCACTGGAATGCCCTGCCATACCACCTCAGACATTGTCGGTCCATTTGCAACTTTAAAAGCGCTCTAAAAGCTTACTTGTTCAGACTGTGCTTTGAGTAGATAGTGACGGTACAGTGCATCATCATTTGTGCTCTTGTGTGGTTGTATGTGTATGTGTGTTATGTTCAGTGTTGTAAAAGCTATGGGTCTGATCGTTTGTACATGTACATGTTATTGTTGTAAATTTTCCAATGTCACGATATGTGTCCTGCTCAAGTGTAAATTTTCCAATGTCACGATATGTGTCCTGCTCAAGTGTAAATTTTCCAATGTCACGATATGTGTCCTGCTCAAGTGTAAATTTTCCAATGTCACGATATGTGTCCTGCTCAAGTGTAAATTTTCCAATGTCACGATATGTGTCCTACTCAAGTGTAAATTTCTAGTAGTGTTTATTTATCATTGTTTATTTTTATTTCTTTCTGTAAAGCGCCCAGAGCCGTAAGGAATAGGCGCCATAGAAATACCCATTATTATAATTATTGGGTGAGTGGGGTTTTTAGGGCTTTAAGCTGCGTCAGCTTGCTGTATGTGACTTTAGACAGTCCTCTAACCTTCCACACAATTTCATGTATCCTTGATTGTGATGGCCGAGTTAAACAAACATTTCACACAGCTGTTGGAAACAACGCGAGGTGTAAGCACGACTTTTCCTCTGCCTGGACTCGAACTCGATCTCACGCCGGCCGTACTCGCCGCCAAGTGTTCTGATGTCACCGGCTGCAGTAGTTTCTTTTGTAGAGTTCTCCCCCCCCCCCCCCCCCGCCTCCGATCCCCCCCCCCCCACACACACACACACACACACACACACACACACACACACACACACACACACACACACACACACACACACACAGGTTCGATTCTACAATCTTTCAGCCGAAAGTTCACCCATCCTAGCCACCCCCTCCACAGAACTCCTCAAATATCCAAACCAAGCTGCGGAGACACTGACATGTAGTTCACGCATCCATTCAAGACATTAATCTCGGGGTCGTTAAAGTGTAGTACAATACACCATTAATCATAGCCCTCAAGCATACAATACATGTACGAAATGACCGGCTTTTCATTTAGACGTCCAGCATGGGCCTAGGCGTTTACAAGGAGATTGCTAACATTCTGTATAACCCCAAAACAATTTCCTCTCTCCCTCTCTGGGCGGTCCCGCCATATAAATCTCTTGTGACCATACCTTTCTTTGTAAGGTTTTAATCCACACATTCAAGACCAGTCACGTGTAAAGTGAACCATACTATAACGAGCTGAATTGTTTGAGGGCAGCAGCAAAGACACTGCCAAGTCGGAAAGGTGATTAATTGGTTGCTTCTGGAAACCTTATGTGAGTTTTGAGTTCTGAGTTCACGGAGCTAGAGTGAAGCACGTCGTATGGTACTCGCATAGAGTTAGATAGCATAACGAGTAGTTGCCTCTCAAACCCTGTGGTTGTTCCTTGCGAGGTCGGCGTCAGTCCAGAGTACTAGAGTGAAGTAGCACAGAGTTAGATAGCGCAGCAGGCAGTTGCATGTCAACGACGAGAAATAGAGTGTCGCCCTGTGGTTCCTCGTAAGCGCAGACCTTTACTGCACTCCTGCATTGTGGAGTGCTGTTGTTCGTGAGTGGTAGTAGCGTAAATGAATGTGCACGGAGAAATGACATACCTCGCCGGATAAAACATGTGTCGTCACTAAATGTAACGGGCTAAATATATCATGTACGCTGTGACTATCCGTGTGTGTGTGCGTGCGTGCGTGCGTGCGTGCGTGCGTGTGTGTGTGTGTGTGTGTGTGTGTGTGTGTGTGTGTGTGTGTGTGTGTGTGTGTGTGTGTCTGTCTGTCTGTCTGTCTGTCTGTCTGTCTGTCTGTGTAACAGAGATGGGAAGGGAGGGGTGGCGAACCTGCTGAGTCCGTTTTGTCTGGGTATGTAAGGATATGTATCTGTTTCGTAGCTTTTGGCCCTCCGGCGAGGTCGTTCGGGTCATGATACCGCGCATGTATGAAGTCAGCCACGTCTGGTGTCGTATAATGCTGCATGTATTACATTTCTTGCCGTTCTTTGTGCGTACGGCTGCATGCTCGCGTAGCCCATTTTTCCCAGCGTACACGGGTCGTCGACCCCAAGCGTTTCCTGATCCTCGGGACTCTCTCCGCGACGTTACTGTTGGAATAATAAAGCAAGTAATGTAATCATCTTGCACTTTAAAAAAATAAACCGCTTTCTGTATTTTTTTTAAACTTTATTGTTGGCGTGTGGTGGTGTGAAGCACGCTACTTATAAAACTAAAAGGAAGCCAGATCGGTTGGTAGAGGTCTGAAGGACCGAAGCTAAGTGCTTATCAAGTGCACGGCGTATAGGTTTTTTTCAGTTAGCAAATGAGGGTAGCGACTGTACCTCAGATTTTGTTGAAATACCCCCCCCCCCTTCCCACTGTGACGAACTGAAGGTGATCAAAATAAGGGAATCCTCAAGAGTCTGTTCAAAATTTGAGCTGAAAGCTTGAGACAGCGGGGAACCGAAACCAAGCATTTCTACACACAAACCGGCTGTTGTTTTTTTTGTTTTAACTCAGGAAGCGGGTCCATTTCAGCAAGGCGCCTATGCCGTTATAGAATGATTTTTGTCTTTCTTTCTTCGCTTTTTCTTTTTTATTTAATTTTGTTTTTGGGTTTCTTTTGTCCTAGTCTTAGTCTGGGTAAAGCCCGTAGCCGTGCGTTAATTTAACCTCGAGTTTTACATACGGGCCTAGGTCTCCGTCGAACGCGTGGTTTTTTTTTTTGTTTTGTTTTTGTTTTTTTGTTTTTTTGGAGGGAGCCCGGTTAGTCGAGCGGCAGACCGTTGGACTTTCAATGCTCGGGTCGTGAGTTCGAATCCCGGCTGGCGCCTAATATTTGTCCTAGCGTTTTCCTCGCTCCCCATCATTGACATATCACGCATAAATTATTATATCCCTGCTAAAGGACATTAAACTCTCAAACACCCACCCACCCGTTGTCCGTTGTTCAGAGAAGAAGTTGTCATTTGCACTCAAGCCCAATCAAGTCAAATCATGACTCCTCTTGTACTGATGATACGAGGTAGTTTAGTTCGAGGTTAGACTCTAACCCGGGGCTAAACTCCCTAACCCAGACTTTTACATGCGGGCCCTCAGGTCTAGTATTTGTGTGTGACATCTGGCCAACTCCTATAACCAGTATGGTCGGTCGGACAATCTTCCCGTAGTAGTCTTACCCCCCCCCCCCCCCAGCTGCCTATGGCATTGTTTCTTCTTCTTTTTTTGTGGTTAACCCTTTGGCTGCCCCAGTCGGGTAATGTACCCCGAGACGCGAAATTTACTACCCATTCCATATCCAGTAACTTTATTCTCCCTCATCTTTAGTGTTGACAGAAGCTTGGCGAATATATTGACACAGAGTCTGCGAGAGATGTTTCTCTGCAGGGCGTGCTTTTGCGTACTAGCGTGGTTTCTGAACACACGCGAGATCTGTCCTTTACTGCACTGACCGAAGTTTGGGAGGGAGGAGAGCGCTGAGTGGAGCGGGTCTCTCTCTCTCTCTCTCTCTCTCACACACACACACACACACACACACACACACACACACACACACACACACACACACACACACACTTCACTTCAGAGGGACCACTCTGCAGTCTACTTTCCCCCACGTTGCACCGACTTCCTGTAATCTCTTCGTCCTCCGAGTTGGACAGAACTTGCGTGCGCTAAGAAACTTCGCTGCCTGGCTAGCGACCAGGGATGGGCCGGTTTGATGGAAAATGGCTTTGTGGTCCGAGTTCGGACCATATTTACAGAAATGGAGCGATATTGACAGAACCAGCTGAGAGCTGTTCTCAGTGGCAGCGTTGTTTGGCTTTGATTAGATATGCTTTTCTACACCGTCGGCGAAAATTCATTCGCAATATGACAGAGTGTCAACCTGGGAAAACACGAGTCACAAGGCAGATCAAGAGGGATCTAAAGGCTGGAGATGGGGAGGGGAATATGGTTGGGATTGGCACACTGGCACTGAGGTGGTGGGTCTGGTTTATTGAGCAGCGCTTCAGTTGTGAAAGTGCATCCGTTTACAGTTTTTGGGGGGAGTATGAATTTAGAAATGTGTGTGGACGCCTAGAGCTGGTTGTCTATCTGTCTGTGTCAGCAGTTTTTAAGGGGGATGGGTGTGTGTGTGTGGGGGGGGGGGGAGGGGTGCGTGTTCACGGATGGATGGGTTTGACATCTCACTGAAAGAACGAGACAAGGGAATCATTTTTCATAAGGAGAATTTGCGTTTGGTTTGATTTGGTTTCTTTTATTTGTGTTTTATTATATTTCTTGTTTTGGTACGGTATGCTGTGTGTGTGTGTGTGTGTGTGTGTGTGTGTGTGTGTGTGTGTGTGTGTGTGTGTGTGTGTGTGTGTGTGTGTGTGTGTGTGTGTTGTTTTGTTTTGTTGTCGGTTTTGTTGTTGGTGGTGGTGGTGGTGGTGTTGTTTTGAGGGGTTTTTTTTTTGTTTGTTTGTTTGTTTGTTTGTTTGTTTTGGGGGGGGGGGGATGTCGATGTTGTTCTTGTTTCCTTGTTTTGGGGATTTTTACGTTTGTTTGTTCTTTCGCATTTCTTGCCAAATAGTTTGAAATGAGTACATGTACTTGACTCAGTCAAACCCCAACTTCTCTCAGTCATAGTATCGTGACAGACGTTTTTCCTGAAGAAAAGAATTAAAGCTTTGCGAGGCTAAGTACATACGTGTGCCTTGTGGAGTGTCATTGCAACCGAGTGTCCACGAAACAAGGAATAGCTGAGGCCTGCTGCTGTTGGTGAAACCCGAAGATTTTCTTATGCCGGCGGTATATCCCCCTCACCTTCTGTATACCTTGACAACCTGATCTTTAGTTCATCCCCCCCCCCCTCCCCGCTCTCCTTTCCCAGGCCCACTCTCCCTCCCCAAGATACCCCACCTCCACATCCCACTCTCTTTCAGCATAGACAAACCCGACCGACGGATTGACTCTTCAGAAGGAGCAGAGCTCAAGCGGACACTTTCCTGGCCTGCTTATTATCTCCCTTAGTGATGGATTGTCTGCCGTTGGCGACCTGACGTTGTGTCCCCTTTGCTGTGACCGGCACTGGAGTGCCCTCAGAAACTCATCTATATTCAGCCCCGTGTTTACCTTACACCTGACGCGACATGCTGTTGTCTCTACATTACAGCTGACTCGGGGGAAAGTGAGGGGTGGGGAACGAGATGGGCCGAGGAGAGGGGGGACTTGGAGAAGACCTGATAAAGTGGAGGGTTGGTTGGTAATTGTTAACGTCTGTTTTAACGTCTAAGGGTGAGGTGGGTGTTTAGGAATTTAACGTCCTTTTCCACCATGTAAGGGTGATATCAAAGACGGGGCAACGATAAAATACAAAGCACAAATATTTGGCCCCAGCCGGGATTCGAACTCACCACCCGAGCATTGAGAGTCCAACGCTCTACCATTCGGCTATCCCTGCTCCCCGTTTTAACGTCTAATGGTGGTGTCAAAGACATAGTAACGAGGAGAACGCCAGCACACATCTCGGCCGGTTTGGGGATTTGAAATCACAGCCCAAATATTAAGGCTGTGCCACCTCGGCAATCCTCAGTGAGATGTGTGGATGTCGACGTTAAGTTTGTGTCTTGTGGTGTATGATATTGCTAACTGTGTACCTGTATTGCTAGCCTATTATGTCGTTATGTCCATGTACTAGTCTTCCGTGTCAGAATGTGTCTTTATATTGCCAGTCTGCTGTGTCTTGATGTCTCTGTATTGCTAGTGTACATGTCATTATGTCCTTTTAAAAAAAAAATTAAAAAAAATTACTAACTGTGGCGCCCGAAGCACTGTTTTGTCAGTGAGGTTTTGGGCAACTTGATTAAGCTTGTTACGGAAAAGTGTACGCAAGATTCTGTCTCTTGGTGGCAGTATTTGACGGCTGCAAAACAAAGACACGGCCTCCGCCTCTGTTTTATTGTAGTTCGTCCCCCATTTTCCCCCTGAAGTCCCGCTTGCAAACGATCACGACCGCACTTTTGCACCGAGAAACACAGGATCGGACCCAGTTCTAAACGTTGAGATGGAGGCGAGGCTCCGAAGTGGAGACTGAGCTCAGTACCAAGGGAGCTAATCACTGCCATTAGCTCCCCTGGACGGGGCCTGAGGTCACGACAGGCAAATGAAGTCCCTCTCACGTCAGGGGCTTCCGCTTCTGCCCCGCCCCTTCCTGGTCCGCATGCGCACAGGAGACAATGGAGGTCAAGCGAAGGGGTTAAAGGGGGTTAATGATGCAGGGTGGACTGCCTAACGGCCCGTAATCCACGGGTGTGACAGCATGTCTGCGTTGGCAGACTTTTTTGTTTGTAGTGCAGTGATCGACCGTTGTTGACCTTTTTAGAGGTCAGGGTCGTTTGAGAAGAAAAGTGCAGTCAGTCGATATTTAGAGGAAGACTTATTGTACCCACTTGAATAAACTGTTTATCAACGGTGTAGATGGAGATGATGTCAGCGGCAAAAAAAAAGTTGTGTCTGCATGAGTTAAACATTGTTTGTCGAGGTGGGGTGGGGGGTGGGGGGGGATGGTTGTTTGATTGACTGCCTGCTTGCATAAGATGTGATAATAAGAGCAGGTCGACATGCGTCATGATGTTAACCAAACTGCACCTGCAATTTTGTCGATTTTTTTTTTCATTTTATCCAGCAAATCAGAAAGAAAAGGTTTGCCGTTGATGCGTTGTATCGTTTGATCAACACATTGAAGACGATATCGTGAGGTTAAGTCTCAATATCACTGGACCCCTCGTCGTTCAAGGTGAGATATCAAATGATATTGAGACTTTACCTCACAATGCCACTTGTAATGAAATGCCGTTACCAAATTAGGTATTCATATGCATGTTTGTTTGGTTTGCTTGCAGACATCAACGAATGTGCTATGAACAACGGAGGGTGTGAGCGCGAATGCCAGAACACCATAGGATCGTTCAAGTGTCG
The DNA here is from genome assembly GCA_018292915.2 of Batillaria attramentaria. NCBI lineage: Eukaryota > Metazoa > Mollusca > Gastropoda > Batillariidae > Batillaria > Batillaria attramentaria. Next base: position 523,037 of record JACVVK020000233.1, read on the forward strand.
CTGTAACATGGGATTCGAACTCGCTGAAGATATGAAGGGATGCATCGGTAAGAGCAATCCTCCTCCTCCTCCTCCTCCTACTACTACTATTACATGTACTACAACTACTACTACTACTACTACTACTACTACTACTACTAATTCAAATTAAAAAAGACTTGTTGTCCATAAAGTAATTGTTACAAAATGGAAAATCGTCGTTGGGCTCACAGTTCGAAACAAAATAAGAATAAAAAATCAAGATTCTAAGCCAATAAGAACAACATAAAATAATGATAATAATAATTGATAATAATAATAATAATAATTTCGCCTTTTGATGGGGAACCGGGGTGGTCGAATGGTAAAGTGTTGGACTTCTAATGCTCGGGTCGTGAGTTCGATCCCCGCTGGGGCCAAATATTTGTGCTGGCTTTTTCATCGTTGCCCCGTCTTTGATATCACCCTATGTGGTGGAAAAGGACGTTAAACACCCACCCACCCACCCACCCTCGCCTTTTGATATTCTGGTTTTTGGTTTGTTTTTGTTTTTGTTTTCTATCGCGTTGGTAATCTCTACTGACTTACAAAGGATCCGTTCTGTGTATATGTTCCAGATTAGGCCGTAGTTAAACTGTTCAATGTGATATGGAAGATGTGTAGTCTAAAGGTTTATTCACATCAGTTAGATTCAGGGTTTTTGTGTGTTTTGTTGTTGTTGTTGTTGTTTTTTTTCAAATTAGCATCGCAGTGTAATGACGGCTTTGTCCGTTCGTTCGTCTCCGCAAGGGAGGCAACTACCGACAAAAAAGAGGTTTAAGGGAGGTTGCTTTTCCTTAGACTGGTACTCTTACACCCTATACACCTGGGAGAACAATACGTCAGTTTTGCTAGTTGTCTTCTTGCTACAAAAAAAAAAAAAAAATCAACATTTATTTGTCATCGTCGTTTTCAGATGTTGACGAGTGCATCGACCACAACGGGGGCTGTCAGCATAAATGTATCAACACGCATGGCGGATTTTACTGCGAGTGTCCAAAAGGACAGAGACTGCACGCGGACGGTCGCACGTGCATACGTAAGTTGACCTTGATTTTGTTTTGCTTTCTTTGTCGCGCTTCACGAGACAAGCATGACACTGATTAGTTTGTCCTCAGCGGTAGAACAGTAATTTTGCATGCTGATAATTCACGTCACGTGATTTTTTTGTCATAGATTTTCTGAAAGTTTTATACCCATTACCCTGACAGTTTCTTTGCTTCTTTCTTTGTCACGATTCACATTCAAGCATTTCACATAATTTTACACAGCACAGGAAATGGTTTTTATACTGACATTACTAGGGGAGCGGTGATCTGCCACTTTGGTACCCAATGGTGATTTTACTAAGACCAAAATCAGTGCAGTTTTGCAGGTGTTACCAAACTAGCTTTATATACATACATGTGCACACTCTTGTGACTTCAGTGTTTTTAACTTCAAAGGGTCGATTTAGATTTATATAGACTGAATAGTGTTTGTGCCTAGAATAGTCGTAGTTTGGTATTCTCTCGCAAACTGTCCAGATTTGATAATTATTGCAGTTGTTCTAGTATATTCATTGACTTTTATGTTCAGTGTAGATCTTCCGTTCTATCTTGCCCAGTGATTTTATCGGTTTTGTCATTTGTGATCCTTGTAATTACGTTGGCAGTTTCATGCAGTGTATAATAATTATGTCAATGATTTCCCGTTTTGTGTGCGTGAGCACCTACGTGCCGAGTGACCTACTGACAGAAAAACTGGGCCAACCACCACAAAAGGTCGCTCCGGAATGCCTGCAATGAATGACAACAATTTAAGCACCACACAGAGTCTGTCAACAAAGCAACTGATCCCTTGTTTGTAAGAGGAGTCAGCAAACAAATAACCTGTCAAAATGTGAATCACACGCCACCCGGGTCGAGTCTCGCAAAGTACAACACCTGACTCACAAAACATTCATAACCACCTGTCGATCGTTCTGTCCCTGTTTTTCTTCCAAGTCCCCGCCCTCATCCACCTTTGTCTGATGATATCAGCTCTGATGACAGGCGGCCATTTTACCCTCTGACGGTTTTGCTTGGTACGAGGTACTTTTCTCTGCAGGGTTGGTGTTAAGGCATGAAAGGTGTGATATTGTGTTACAAGATCGTGTGTCATACCATAAACACTGCAGGTACTGAAGGGCCGTTTTGGTACTGTACCACCTCGGGGGATAAAATACAGGTGGGGAGGGACCTGTAGGCGGTCTAAATCCTTACTAGAGGGAACAAGGGTCGGCGGTTGGGAGGGTGCCTTAGCCCCGGGTGTCTATCAGACCATTCCGTCCCCCAAATTAACTGATTCCCTCATTTCCCACTCATATTACAACTGTTTGTTTGATTGAATTTCTGTCTATTGGTTGGTTGTGAACGGGTTTTCAGCATGTGTGTGTGTGTGTGTGTGTGTGTGTGTGTGTGTGTGTGTGTGTTTTCCCCCTGTATTCTTCTTTCTTTGGTTCTTTGTTGATTGGTTGGATTTTTTAATCTGTCAGTTTCGCATTTCTCTCATACGGATACCACGCGTAGGACAACGTTGCCGCGCCATTACTATTCTTCCCAAGCGCAAACGTAAAAGTCTCATAACTTTACCACACGCCTCGTATCGGCCGTCAAGTCTCAGAACTTTTACAACACGCGTCATATCACCAAATGATACCTTTTTTTTCCGGCTTTGCCTATGTCGTCATCGTCTTTGCATTTTGGAAACTTCGACAACTGAAGAAATTTCATTTAGCTGAGCCTCGGTCTTATTTCGAAGCACTGAAAGTGTAGTGAAACCAGTGGAACAGACGGGGGAGACTAGTGCAGCAGAGCAAACCCAACGAGTTTCCTCTACAACAATAACAGAGCCCATTTATTAGTGACAACAAGTAGTCGCTATAACATCTTGTTTTAGGGGCGGGCGACAGTGTATGAGCTTGTGTACCGTACAGCAAATGAAGCAAGGCATAAATTCACACACCACCGTGACCACACGAACCGTTTCAAGTTGTTTTCGTGTACGAGTTCCCAGGCTTGCTGGCGCCTCACGTCCGTACTGCGCCTTTATTTCGCCTGAGTCCCGGTGTGAACTTGTGTAGTGGACGGTCCAGCCACCCGGCTGTAAATCTGTAAATAACGGATTTAGTTAAATAGTGTAAACTGTTTTTGTTTTGTTTCCCGAAGAGTTTAATTAACAAGTTTGCCAGACAGTTGTTTGGGATGAAATTGCGAGTGTCGTAAAGTTTTCTAACACTGAGCCCACCTCCCAAGTCAGTCCGCCACACGCGCCAGTCAAGTGTCCCAGCCATCGTCAAAACTGTGACAACCGGAAGCGATGCCATTTTCCGGCAGTCTCGTCTTTGTAATGAGATTTGTAAACTCTGCTTTTACAGTGCCCTTTGCAGCAGGCTACGGCGCATGCAGCATTGCTAAAATTGTCGCTGGCGATCCTGTACACATTCTCTCCCGTATCACCGAGACCGTATGAAGTGATCCTTACAGCGTTACTGGGGTCATCACACCGGCTCGGCATGTGGTCGCTTTGACCCAAAGCATGAACTTTCGACCACACATTTACCAACCCGTCTTAGGTCACGACAGAACGCTTATCAAGGACATAGACGAGGGATTCAGAATGCATTGGAAACGATCATCCCGAAACAAATGTAGCGAGGGCGTGGTATCCAAGTGTCGTCTGCTAAGGCTAAAACCCCACTGAGGCAGGAAGCGCGAATAATGGGTGAAGATGAACAGTGATTTTACAGTAATCTCTGACGGTCCGAGCCCTGTGATCTTGTGGTCCGGTCTCTCTTTTCGTAGTTAACTCGATTTCGGACGCCGTGCCACGCCGCAGTGTCATGTTATCTTGCCTCCAGTGTCGCTGTTAATCCATGACATAAATCTACCTGTTCCTCGTCGCCGCTGAGTGCGGACCTTTCGAGTCAGTTTCAGCTAAGGTCAAGCCGCGATGGTTCTGTGGTGGTTCCGTGTGAGTTATGTACGTGCACGCATGCCGTTTCCTCCTCAGTAACACTGAGGTAGCCGTTCTATTGCTCTGAAACCCCTGCCGCTTCTCCTAAAATGAGATTTTAGGTTCGTAGCTCGAAAACTCGCTTTTTTCCTCTTTCTTTCTTTCTTTCTTTTTTTCAGCGGTTTCACGTTCACTTTCAAATCTCCGTGTGCAAGGCTTGTGAATGTGTTTGTGTGTGTGTGGGGGGGGGGGGGGGCGTAATTATTTCACAGAGTCAGTATATTTTAGTTGAAAATATATTTCTTGTTTCTTCCCTCACTCCAAACCGCGCGCTTGCAGCCTCATGATGACTCTGAGGATGAAACGAACTGAGTCGGACTCGACGACCCCTTAGGTTCGAACTCGTGCTCATTTGCTGAAATGTGCGGTCCAAACCACCATGCCACAACAGGACTACATCCAGATCAAGTT
>JACVVK020000233.1:532500-642500 GCA_018292915.2 Batillaria attramentaria
TTCCTTTTTAATAAAAGAAATCTTGGAGATGAGGCAGTTAAAGAAAAGCTGGACAATACAAATTGTAAATCCATTGATGTTTTTGCCATCTACTATTTTTTCCTTCTTATGAGTTCACCCCTGTTTCAGTAGTTGGATTGCCATGCATTTTATGACCTGTGAATTTTGGTCAAAACAGTGTTTTGTCACATGTAAAAAATATAAGCAAAAGTATGATTTGAATTTTTTTTTCTTGGGGGGGGGGGGGAGGGGGGGTCAAAATAATCAAGTTACATGTATCAGCTATGTTGAAACTGGAATATGGAGGATTAGTATAAGTTCTGGAAAAAAAAATACCTGATCCTTTACTGTGTTGGTTGACAAGATTTGTTCTAATGTTAATGAATAGTTTTGATTTCTTTCCCCTCAGCAACTTCACAAACATGGATAAAGGGAGAGAACAACTCCTATTTACAAATTCTTGATATGAGAGTGAACGGTAAAATTTTACAGCGTTCATGATTGTTGTAACTCCTTTCAGTTTCACACTCACTATCTCCTCAGATTTCTGGAAGCACATTTTAGGTTTTCAATTCAAACAAAAACTTTTGATCTGATGTCGACAAGAGGACATTTGCTTTTCAGTTTTTCTCTCCTTATCATATGACTACCTGTACAGTTCCTTGCTGGTTTTGCTTACATTGACGTTTTATACTCTCTCTTGCATTATAAGTTTAATTGTTGAGAAATGTAGTGGGACGTTTTGCAGGGCAAAGGAAGTCGAGTTGATTTATTCGCTTCTGATTTCAGCTTTCCCATTTTGTACAAAACCCAAACCTTTGTTTTGCTTGAAATTCTCCCCTGCACCCTATCCCAGAGAATGTACGCACAGTACCGCTGAAACTGTACTGAGTGAAAGCACTTTTGAGTTTTTACAACCAGCATACCAGGGCTTGATTAATTCATAAATGTACATGTGCCAGCTGGCTTACTTTTGTGAACAATTCTTCTCTTCTCCACTCAGTTTATTCTGGTTTTTTTTGCTTTTTGTTCTTTTTTGAACAAACATATGTACTGGCATATATATACTTCCTTGCACATGTATTGCAGTTTGCTTTTTACATTGTCATTTTGTTATGCTAATGTTTATGTTAAAATTCTTATGGTTTGTTTTTGTACTGTACTTGTGTCAAAACACAAGGTTGTGGATAGTACACATGCGTATTTGATACATTTCTCTCTCTCTCTCTCTCTCTCTCTCTCTCTGTCTCTCTCACACACACACACACACACACACACACACACACACACACACACACACACACACACACACACACACACACGTGGTCACATGTGCAATGTGTTCAACATTTTACATTTTATGAGAATGGAGTTTGGTGCAGTTGATTTGTCTGTTCTGTACCCCGACTTCTTCCAGTGTGTGCTGCGTAGCTACCAGTGATTACCAGCTTGCAGAGGTTTTGTTGTTGTTGTTGTTTAATTATTATTGCCCTGACCAAGAAACTTTGCATATTTTGTGAAAACATTGTGGCAGAGATTTGGGAGAGTTCATGAAATACAATGTCCTTTTCTAACATGTCATGATTTACAGGACTGCAGATTTGGGGGGAAAAATCGACACAAAAATCGCAAAGTGTGCACTATAGATGAAACCCCAGTTATTCACAACTTTTAACTGATCATGACAATCTTACTTTTGTCTGTTACAGCGGTGTCTGGCTGTAGTGCCAACAACGGAGGTTGTCAACACGTTTGCACTGACGGTTACAACGGACACTACTTCTGTCGCTGTCGGAGCGGCTTCACGCTTGCGGAGGATGGAAAGTCCTGCCAAGGTTGGTACATGTACAAGATGTTGTGGTGTCTGCAAGAGAAAGTTGGGCTCAGACTTTTGCTCGTAGACATGGATCTGTCTTCGTTGAGCAAGTAACCCAACCCAATTGTTGCTGACATACGTAGTTGGGTATACGTTCTTTGTGCACAGATTTGAGTCCTCCAGTCAGTGAGCACAAATGGTGAACACTTGGGAGAATACTTCCTGAACCAAATCAGTGGGCTATATTTGTTTCGACATGCATTTTATAACTAAAGTGCGTCCCATTCAAATTAAATTACATGTAGACATTGCCCATGAGACATAAATGTAACGTGATGCCCCTTTGTGGGATAATTCTGTATGCATTGAGCTGTGGTCTAATAGGTAGCACGTTGGACTTAGCCGCTGCGCGTCTGAACGGCTGTCACAGCCATGAAGCGTGGGTTCGAGTCCAGGTCGAACTCGTGATATGTGATACTGATTTTTCCTGGCTACCGGGCTGATCATTGTGGATTTCTCTCCGGGTTATCCAGCTTTCCTGCCCCCAGCATAATTGAAATATAGGATAGATATTGAGTGGTGCTGGACTGCAGCGACGCGCTTCCCCAATTGGAAGCAGTAGTAAAGTAGTAAATAATTTTTTTTTAAAAAGCTGCTAGGCTGAGCCTTGATAGATGTGACCCCCCCCCTCCACCCCCTCCAACCCCCCCCCCCCCCACACACACACACACACACTCTGTATATAACGATAACTGTCATGAACATGTTTTAATCCAGTTTTGACATGTTTTACAGAGGCGAACCCCTGCAAAGACGGCAACGGTGGCTGCGAACACAAGTGTGTCAATGACCAGGGACGAGCAGTCTGCCAGTGTTTCGCTGGGTTCTCCCTCGCAGTTGATGGGCGCAGTTGTGAAGGTATATGCTTTCATAAAAAAAAACAAATATACTTGTAGCAGGAATTATTTGTGTTATTGTTTTTGTAGAAGTTCAGGCACCAGTTTCATTTTTCCCAGTATGTATCCTCAATATTTTGACATTGTCGAGGGATTTTGGTGTAACTGGATTTTCAATATAGAATGACGTGCATTAACACAACTTTTGCACTATTCTGAAACTGGAGTTAAGCCAAAGTCCCATGACAACATTGTAAAGTGCATGATTTGTGTAATGTCAGTACTTAGAGCTTTTCGTGTACTTTTTTGAATTTTTGTCACATTCAGAAATCTCAGTCTTAAGCAAACTTGCAGCAGTTCACACCCACACAAAGAAAGTTGAATGCATGCAGTTTTGCTGGACCTCATTTTAGATGTTTTCATTTTCTTTTTCTCCTGTTATGGGGAGTCCTGTTTATCTCTCTTGATCTTGAAAACTGTTGCTGATTCAATGCAGACATCAACGAGTGTGACCAGCAGAATGGCGGATGTCTTCAGGCCTGCATCAACACTAAAGGATCGTTCGTCTGCACGTGCACCCCAGGATATCAACTTGGGGTGGACGGACGATCTTGTTACCGTGAGTGTCTGCCACCTGCGGGAGTAGATCTATATCCCAGTCCCGGCTTTAGATTTGTCTGTGGTTTCCGATCTATGCTTTGCATTGACGCAGCTAAACTCCTTAACAAAAGTTTAGATGCGCAAAGCCACAGATGCTGAAAACTTGCTGTGGGATGTTGGTTTGGCAGATTGTCTTGGTTTTGACGTGGTTGTGTGAAGCATTTGATAGATATTGTGCCTCCTTACCACCACCCACGGTCTCCCCACCCAACCCCCCACCCCCAGCTCCCATTCATCCCCCACGTCCTTGACCCCGGTGAACCTAGCCAACCCCCATTAACCACCCAGTGTAATAATGTGCAATGACTCATAACTCGATCGCATGGTCTCGCGAAATATCACCTGGTACAACTACACAAGAGCATTGAACAAGTAGCATACCTTTCCTGGACATTTTAACCACCTGTACCGGTAAAGCGTCTGTATACTAATCTAGGTGAAGCATGATAGTTCAGATTATATTTGACTACAAATTCAGATCTAGTGACCTTAGATTTAGAAATCATGCGAGTTTTTGCTTGTTTGTTTGTTTGTTTGTTTGTTTGTTTGTTTTGAAAGAAGGGAAAATGCTTCTGTGGTGTTGGTTGCTGAGCTTTGCAGTTGATGCTTTAATACGTTTTTGTTTTGTTTTGTTTTCTCAGGACCCATCCCTCCTCTTACCGCTCCATAATTCACCCCCAGCCCACCCCCTCTCCCTCAGATGTCCTCTTTTTTACGTTTTTAATAAAAAGAGCTATCAAACTCGGTTTTGAGGACACCGTCATTGTTTCCTTCCTATACCCACCCCCCAAGAAAAGTAGTGTACATATGTACCATACTGTATGTACCACTAACATTTTTTTTTTCAACTGGGCGCAGATAATTTAAATAGATGTCTATTAATACCAGTGTATCCAGTATGTAAGTTGTAATTTCAGTTTTGAACACACTATTATCAAAGCTTGTAAAAATTTGGCAAGTCTGGCATTTTGATGCTTATTGTTCGTACTAATGCGTTTTAATTGATTCTTATGCAGTCCTCATTTTTGACAAAAATTTATGGTGACGCAATAATCTGCTGAATTTGAAAGAAGAGAGAACTGTTTTGAATGAAAATCTCTGTTGTTTTCATTTTTTCTTAACGACATTTTATATTGGTAGCCAGCAACTTTAACTGTACCTACAGAAAGAGTCTGTTCTTCCTTCTGAAACGTGTGTTTCTCTCTTGTTTCAAACAGTTGGTATGATAATAAGTGGCTTCAAAATCTAGTGCATTTGCCTTGTACTGCACTTGTTAACTTTATTGTGCGTCTAGTTGGAGAGATGTATGATTAGAAACTACTTACAAATTGCATCTTTTCCAGAAAAAAAATGCAGCCTTTGATTTAGATATACTGCCATTAATGAAAAATGCATGCTGCCTCTTACTGATGACCGAAAGAAAAACACAATAAAACAAGAATAAAATTGGTGGAAAAAAATTCTTCAAAAAAAAATTCCAGAAGACTGGGACATCACTTTTGAGATGGATATACGGTCATGTGAGAAGGGGACGAAAGTGCCAGACATTTTGTAAGCACTTAGGATATTTTACTGAGTGAACATAAAAGATAATTATGGCAACGGTGAGCTTTCAGAATTGTGCTCAACCACATCGATTCTTTAAAATCTTGGATCCGGTCAGAACAGGCTGCATGCATGTCTCTGATGCATCAGTACTACCATAGCGCAGTTTTATTTTATGTTATTTCCTCTTGCATTACTCATCGCCATGTTTATACTCGTGTCCTCTGCCTTCTTGCTTGCGTGGAAGCAGCCATACCTCCTGTTAACGACACTAAACCCGGCGACCGAGGTAATCTTTTTGTCGACTTGTGATGTGTCATTTTGCGCTGTTCACGTGCATTTTCTTTGTAATATAATATGCTAAGCTTTGGTGTTGATATTTAACACATTCTCTGTTTTGCTTTCTGTGTTTTCTTTCTTATTTAAGGGACAAGCAATGAACAACAGCCGATTAAGAGTAAATTGAAAATTAATGTATTTCTGTCCACCTTGTAAATTTTGCCCAACACTTTCCCACATTGACCTGAAGGGGCTTCACCACCTCTCTCTCTCTCTTTCTCTCTCTCTCTCTCTCTCTCTGTGGTCATAATTGATAATGTATTTGGTACATGTATTGCCAATTGAAAGTTAGTCGCACTGTTCATGAAAAAAGTGAAGTTTCTGCCATCTTTTCACAAGTCATGACTGTATATAACCATGCTCTCTGTTCTTTTCACCGTGTCAAGCAAATCTTCACACATATTATGTCAGCATTCACTGAAACACTTGCAAAATATGATATGCCCTCACGAGCACAGAACTGCATTAATTTATTTTATTTCTCCGATTCTGTATATTACATGTGCACGGAGGAACGTACATGTCTGTCAATTGCAGTTTTTATCGCCAGGTGTTTTTGAAGTCCAATTTGCAGTCCTAGAAAGCACCTTAAGTGTGGCCTGCTTTTCAAATACATTCAGTTTTACCCTGCAAAAATAATATATAAATACAAGAATAAAAAATAAAAGGATAATAAAGAAAGAAGTAAAAGAGTAATAAATAAATAAATAACAGAATTTTTTTTTTTTATAGAATTAAAGAAACTTACCCAAACATTATGTATGCTATGTGAAATGAAATTGTTCATTAGCCAACTAGTCTGTAGTACCAAGTGGTTTTGAAATCTGATTTGCAATGTTTGAAAGCCCTGAGATTTCACTTGAGTCTGACCTGCTTTTCACATACATTCAGTGTTTCCCTAAAAAAATAAAAAGATAAATAAAATGAAATAGATAAATAAAAGAATGAAAACTAAAATAATTAAAATAAAAGATATTTTGTTATATAAAAAAAATGCATTTGACTGTAATATGAAATTGTTTACTAGCCAACCAGTTTACCCAAAATGTTCGCTACTCTTTTCACTGAAACATAACCTCGATGACCCTATGACTAACCCCACGTTTCTGCATTCCTGCATGCTGGCACAAAAACCTAATGTGCATTTGAAACTTCCGTAATGTACATCCAATGCATGTACATATTCGGTACTTGTGCAATATTCCAGAGTATGCCTCTTTTGCTCTTTCCAAAGGTATAGTCTCCTAGAACTCAAGTAGACTACACCATCCATGACACATTTTAGAATTTCACGAGAACAGATTGGGAGGATTGTTACAGCTGCAAATGCTAAAACTATTCAGTTGAAAATAATGTGCATTGTCAATTGTTGAAAATCAAGCGAAGTCGAAAAGTTGAGACAAAACTAAAATAATACAAAACTGTTTCTTTTGTGCTCTGTGGCAGTCACCTGTTTGATGCCTTTTTTTTATATATTCTTCTTCTTCTTCTTCTTTTGAAAAGTCGAGTGTGAAGAAACCATTTTGCAATGAGTTAATATTAAGTGCTGGTTCACTGATTTAACTTAAAATGTGTTGCATGGCAGCGAAAGGAAACAAAGGAAGGGGGAGAAACCGCGGCAAGAACAGAAAGAAACCCAAAAACAAACAAAAATCTAAGCCCAAACAGACAGGTAGCAATGGTGTTGTGTGCTTGATCAATCGTACGCCTTACAACAGGCCTTTACAGTTTAGTTTTGACATTCTGTACCAGTGCTGCCTTTCTTTGGGTTGAGTTGCAAAACCATACATGCTCTGCGTATGTGTTCACGTGGGTTTTGTTTACCAATTTCGTATAGATTCTGTATGATTTATTTTAAGTTTCCATTAGTTAACAGTTACATGTACTCCAGTACAGTCGGGAGATGCGCCATTGAAAGTTTTTAATAGATGTACTGAGACATCACTCACTTATAGTCATTCCATGTTCCAGTTGCCTAAGGGATGCCGCTAAGATAGTTTATCGGTTTTATTTATTTATTACACACTCTCTCTCTCTCTCTCTCTCTCTCTCTCTCTCCCCTCTCTCTCTCTCTCTCTCTCTCTCTCTCTCTCGTAGAGATCTTTAGACCATTGTCATGGTTTACAGAAGTGTGATAGTAATGTAGATGTGATTGCATAATTCAATTCCAGTTAAACACTCATTACATTATTTCACATTAAAAAAAAAAAAAGAAACCTGAGTATCTTGATTCTTGCCTGAGTGACCAGTGAATAAGAACTCTGATTAATTACTGTTTGTTTATTTTTTATTTTTTTACTTATTTATTTATTATCATTTCTGTTTTTTTTCATTTTTGTCTTTCTGGTCTTTCTGCAATAAACTAAAGCTTCTTAAAAAATAATGTGCAGTTCATTCTCAGCAGTCTGAATCAAACAGATAAGATAAGTGGTTTAAATGTAGAGTTCAGATTGGCCTCTTGATAATGCAAATAAATATCACATATCATATTTATTACTCGACCTGTGTGCTTGAAAGACATGGAGACTAGAATGCTGGGAAGGGATTACTTACACAATGTTCGTTGTGCTAACAGGAATTGAGATGGAAGTGGTAGACTTCTGTGCCATCAGCAATGGCGGCTGCGACCACAAGTGCCAGCACGATCGAGGTGGGGCCATCTGCTCCTGCCGAAAAGGCTACAAGCTCATGGCCGACGAGAAGGGGTGCAGAGGTAAAGGACGGAAATCTGGGGTGGACATAGGATTTGATTTAAGCATTTACAAATCTTATTGAAACTGCTGAAGAACTGTTAATAACAGAGTTTGTGTGATTGCATGCACCACACCAGTCGCTAAAATGAGTTAATTTATGGGAAGATGTTGCACACAGCTACACCTCACTTCAGAGATGAAATCGTCAAAGTTTCGACTTCATTTACAAGTTTGGTCTCTGATTTCTGGATATTTTATTTGAATACATGTATTTTAATATAACTTGTTTACTGTTGGCCCATTCTACCAGCCAAACTGTGATTCACATATTTTACTGTCAACATGACCGGTGTACATGTACCAACAGGGTAAAAGTTAAAAAATTTCCAGGTTAAACGGTTAATTCAAATCATGAAAATTTTCAGCTGAAATCCATCAAAAGTTATTGTGGTCAAAGCACCATGCAATTTTGAGTTATTGCTAGTTGTTATTATTAATACCATACCACTCCTCACTTGCTTCTGTAGACATTGATGAGTGTGAGGAGACAGAGAACTGCTGTCGTCACTACTGTAACAACAACCCTGGCGGATACACATGCGGCTGTCGACCTGGCTTCCTGCTCAACCGTGATGGGTGTACCTGTGATGGTAACATACACATATTTTGCAGTTTTTAGAAATAATTTGGAAAGCTTTGATTTTTATGAAAAGGCACAGATTACTACTCTACACAATATTGTGTGTTTGATGTATGCAAGCTGTTCTTTGGCAAAGATGTGTTTAGATCACTGTTTTGTTTGGGGGCTGTGTTTATATTTTCTCTCTGAAAAAAAAAAATTGCCTCCATCAAGCACATTGTGTAGGCCAGATGTTTGGGTTTTTGTTTTGTTTTATTCTGTTGTTGTTTGTTTGGGGTTTTTTGTTTGTTTGTTTGGTTGGTTGGTTGGTTGGTTGGTTTTGTTTTGTTTTGTTTGTTTTTTGTTTTGTTTTTTTTTTTGGTTTTTTTTTTTTGGGGGGGGGGGTTTGGGGGGGGGGGTTTGGGGGGGGGGGGTAGAGAGGGGAACATGTGCAAGCATACTGTCTACACTGTCTACACTTACACATACTGTCTACACTGTCTACACTTACACATACTGTCTACACTTTTGCAAAATGATGATAGATGCACATGGATACAGTAAATGTACATTGCGAAACATACGAAGATACTGAAAATAGGGTTTGAGGAACTAACAACGCTTCCAACGCAGATGGAAGGCATTTCTAGAAGCTAGATTTCTCTTGACTTACAAATGTTTGCATGAAACGCTGCCTTTCTTTGCCAGATATTGATGAGTGTCTCGGGAACAACGGAGGATGTGAACAGTTGTGTGTCAACTCGGAGGGCTCCTACAGTTGTGCCTGTAAACAGGGCTACATCATGGCTCCAGATGGTCAACGGTGTATGCGTAAGTAGTCTGCATGTGTCTTTTTTAGCTGGCTGTCATTGCTGGTCTCACGCTATTTTTGTGTTGAAGTGGTACTGTTGATAATTAGGATGATGAACTAGTGGTGATGTACTGCATTTCGTGAAAGCATTCCTTCCAGTTTTCAGATTCCTTTAAGGAAATCCTTTTCTATTTTCTTTATCATTTTTCTTTTTTCAATTGCAGTGGTTAATTTTTCAATCGTCACATAGGCAGTTCTCAGTCCATGTACCCTTCACCTGCCGCCATGTTTTGGGTTTTTGTTGTTGTTGTTGTTTGTTTGGGGTTTTTTTTAGGGGTGGGGGGTGGGGGCAATATTTTCTTACTTCACCCTTCTCGAAGGTCTGTCACTGAACAGCTCAGTTCCCCCCTTAATGTTGCTGATACAGAATTATGCATCTTTCAGAACAATACTCAGCGCTGGCTTTGGGTTCTGGTGGGTTTTCTCAACATTAAAGCGTGGATCTGTGTTGATATGTTGTTCTTGTCAGTACCAGAAAGAACTCTTTTGTTTTGTGCTTGATGTTTCATGTACAATCTGAGTGTCTTGCACGTACCGTGAATCAAGTATTCATGTCTTACAGCTGTGGTTTTGAAGTCAGTGTGGTGTTTTCATGTTGTACATATATACATATATATCTAGACACATATATACTGGTCAGTAGACACTGTCCTTTGTGTGTTTTATAAATGGGGGCATACTTGTACACAATGCTCGTATACAATTATGCTTTAATTTGTCTGTTTGCTAGGGCAATCATATTTACATGTGTTTTACTTTGTCTTTAGTATTTTTGCGTTTTTTCCCTTTTATTTTGAACAGTAACGCTTTCTTTTGCCTGAGTTATATCAGTTCCTTTGCATTGCTGTGTTTGTTTTTTTGTAGCTGTGGAATCCAGGATTGAAGAAGACAGAGGCCCTCAAAGAGGCGATCTGCCGAAAATCCGATTTGAAACGACTCCTCGCCCGGTCATTCCTGCCACTGAAAGTGGATTTCTTTCCCAGGAACTTTTGGAGCCTGAGTCAAAATACAGTCAGTATTCAGTTTATCGGTCTGCCTGTGTCAGAAATAGTACATGGCAAAGAATGAGCAACGTGCATGTTAAGGATGGGTGTAACTTTCGGGAAGGTGGCTATGGCCTTTCATATTAAGTTCGAAGATGAGGGAGAGGGTGAACTGAGCCTTTAAAACCGGCAGCAAAAGGAAAGTACATGTATTGACATGATTTTCATAGATTTTCTACAATGTGCTGCTGAACAGTTAAATACAATTGAAACTAATTCCACAGTGTATGAAGTTTGGGGGCCAAAAAAAAAAAAATCTCAGCTATAAAGTGAAACACAGATGAAAATCCATACTAGATCAGCTGTGAAGTAAGTACAGTACATGTAACATGTGTTGAAGTAGTTTGTTCATTTTGACCTGTGGATTTGTTGTTCAGTGAGAAATTCAGAAGTAGACCATATTGTGTAGTTTTTTTGTGATAGGTTTGTCAGTGTTGTACTGTGGTCCTGACATTACCGCGTGTCAAGAGGCCATTTTTTTTTTTACAAACCAGTGTGATGCTGCTGTGTATTGTCCTCTGCAGCTTGTTCTGATTCCAGAATCTGTGTATTCATTTGTGTGGTTTTATGGCAGAATTTGTTTTGTGTAGAACTGCCGTGTAGAGTCTACTTGTTTCTCTTTGGTCTGTTGTGATGCTCCCCTTGGGTCAGTGTTTCCTGTCACATTTTTTTTAAATCAGTTGTTTTCCTTGTGCGTGTTTTGTGTATTTTCCCATTGGTTATTTCACTAGGCAGATATAGTCCACAATGGTAATATTATACTATTATATTATAATGCAAAATGAAATGAAGCCATCTGTGTAGAAGAATGTTGAAGACACCAGTAATACATGGTTATCTGCTTACCCGCACGCTGTGTCTTCAAAATCTGCTGTGGTACAATACTAGAGACTTGTACGATTTTATTGTATATAATAAGCATATATTTTCAACTGAAACCGCTCCTACCAATAAAAACAGTGATCAGTAGTGAGGAATTAGGGGAAAAACCCTAAAACAAAACAACAACAAAAAACGCAATGAATTAACGCAATATGTAAACTGTGTTAATGTCTAATATGACCTGTGGAATCTTGCAAAAGTTGAACACTGATCCTAGTATTCCTACCCATATTTGAAGAAAGTGTAATTTGTCTGTTCCTGCTTCTGTAGGAAACCAGAGCGGTAAGTATTTAAGTATTGTTGACCATAAAATAGGGAGGGGGGGGGGGGTTGGGGCTCCACATCATTTTGATAAAATAGCATCCTAAGACTACTCTGAAGATGAATTGACTAGTTAAAAAGAATCAAATCCTCATTCAGAAAATTAATGGTTTTGTGTGTGCGTGTGTAAAACAAGAAGCTCAATTTTCATAATTTATAGCCACCATCCTTCATTGTAAAAAACAACAACAAACACACTGCTCTGAAATGTGTTATGAACTGTTCCTCCTTTTGACTGCAGCTTGCATCTTGGGGACATTTGGACCAGAGTGTATCTACACCTGCAACAACTGTCAGAATGGTGCAGAGTGCAACGAGGCGCGTGATGGATGTGTCTGTACCGCTGGGTGGCAGGGTACACTCTGTGACGAGGAATGTCTGGAGGTATGCAGTTCATGGGCATGTATGCAGTTTCAGACCTCAGGGATTAAAATCTTCCAACTTGTGGCAGATTTCACCCGTGGGCAAAAAATTTTCACTGCTTTGTTCTCCAGCCGTGCGGTGACATGAGCATTTCAGAACAGATGGATAGGTGGAGGAGAGGTCTACTACACTGAAGTTTATTACACTGAAACGTACAATTCCTCAGCATACAGTACCGCACTCTTCAGTAGCTTATGATGAAGTTTATGCGAGTATCTGGGGTAAGGGAGACAAGAAGGGTGATCTCATCTAGCTTGTGTTACTGGCCTTTTGTGGAATGCTGAAGAATGATGGCTTTCCTGTGGTTTGTCCTTCACAGGGAACATTTGGAGAGGGCTGCAACAGTGTTTGCTCCCGTGCTTGTCAAAATGGTGGCAAATGCCACCACATAACGGGCGAGTGCGTCTGTCCGCCCGGTGTCGAGGGAGAGAACTGCGAAGATGGCTGTCCCCCAGGATATTTTGGAGAGGCCTGTGACAAGCTGTGTCTGCAGCAATGCGCCAGCGGTTACTGCAACCGGATTTTTGGAATCTGCGAGTGCAGGTCCGGTTGGTTTGGTCCGTCCTGCAACCTGCCGTGTCCGCGCTTCACTTGGGGTTCGAACTGCATGGAACAGTGCGACTGCAACACCAAGCACTCCAAAGGGTGTGACCCTGAGGTAAGAATTAATTATCATAAGAGAAACTCTTTCGTCTTCTGGAGAAAAGGCGTAAGCGTGTATCAAACCCATTGCACTTTGGCCTTTTTACAGATGAGGCTAGATTTATCAACGATAATGTATTTAACTTGAATTGACAGATGCACAGTCATAACAAATATAATATTATTATAGTCTCCTGCCTGCAGTTGAAATTGTTACATGGCGATCAACCCTCATGATGTGGAAATTGTCTGGCACGAGAAACAGCATTGCAAATCGGGTAGTACACTTACTAGTAGGGAACGCGTAATCCTGTACTGTTTGTTGTCAAAACTAATTTACAATAATTACCAGTGTGCTCCGTCTACCAGTGTCGCGTTTTTTACATAGCAAGCATAGATGATGTCAGAATGACAAGCAACTGTTAATTTCCAGACTGGAGTATGCCAGTGCAAACCCGGCTACGTAGGCAGGAGATGCGAGAATGAGTGCAGCGAGGGTACCTATGGCCAGGGTTGCCAACAGCGCTGCAGCTGTCCGCAGGGAACCAAATGCAACCACATGAGTGGCTACTGTCTGCGAGACTGTCCTGCTGGGTGGACGGGACCGCGGTGCAATGAGCGTATGTTGCAGGGGAAATTTGGGCTGGGGAAGAGGGTGGGGGGTGACATGGACAGAAATGGAGTCAAGGGCGTTAGGGATGGGAACAGTCGGGCTCTTTTGCCAGTGTGGGGGTGTGGGTGTAGTTGGAAATGGATCGAAGACCAAAAATATAGTAGGTTTATTCATGTCAGATGCAGTCTGAGTTCATCTGCTTCATACCCTGTAGTAATTTTAAAGGGTGGCTGTAGGTGTGGTTCCTGCTGGGGGGAGGAGGGGGGGATAAACCACAGAAGACTATTAGAAGTTGATGGGGGGGAGGTGTACATTGAGCACTGAGTTAGTAGGATAGATGTGAAATATACCTTTCCAAAGCATGCACTTTTTTCCCTCTATTTTAATTTGTTTAACTTTAAAATAACCTATCTGGTTAAGAAAATTATGCTGTGCATGAGTTGATCAATTCACAGATCGTTTTGCGTCTAGAAGCAGCAGCGATTTATTATTTAGTCTCACTTAAATCTGCTTCAAAGAATGGCTTCAGACACATTCAGTTTCAGTTTTGTCTGCCTTTAGAATTTGCTTCACTTTTCTTAGAGGTTTATTTGTACTTCAGCTTCTTTGAAATGTGCTGATGGTTGATGATTCATTTTCCCCATAGTAGATTAGTCAATCCTCCCATGCACATCACAGTCATGTTTACCTGTTCATGTTCACCCAATGATTTTGGCAGTCAGTTTGCAGTTGAACTTTTGTGGACATAAAGAGGCGGATCTATACAGCTGCCTGAAATGGATAGTTCTGTGTACGCTGTTCAAAAAAAAATGTTTACCTGCAAACTGACTGCATGTGTTGCATGTTTAGATTGTGAAGTGTGCAGTGGAGCTTGCTGAAAAACAAGAAAAAAAAGTATTTGGATATCGTGCGTTTGTTTTTCATCAAGCTTTGCTCCAGCTCCATCCATAGTGTATCACCTTTCCTTTTACACTGTCATTTCGCAACACCTCTCCCCCATCGTCCACCATTCCATCCTTTTGTTTGCTACCTTCTTGACAGCATGCCCACACGGCAAGTACGGCAAAAACTGCCTGCGCAAATGTAGGTGCCACGGCAATGCCTGCAATCCAGAAACGGGAAAATGTGTCTGCGAAGCAGGCCGCATGGGAAAACGCTGTCGCAGGTGTGAGTGTCCGAGATCTGTGTCATGTTGGGTGATGAATAGGAATTAGATCTAGGTGATTTCTGACATGTATATATCGAGATCGTTTGTATGGGTGTTACTGGCAGTTTCGGTGGTTTTTGACTTACTGTTTACACCCATACAGAGAAATCAGATGTGTTGGAGGTGTTGAAGTGAAAAGAAATAATTTGTGACAGACATCACTGATAATTGGTGATTACTCCCAAACTTTGGAGAATCTTATCAAATGAATAGTGACGTCAAAGGAAATCACAAGGAAGGTAATGTGAACCAGTCATATCGGCACAGAATGACTATAAATTCCACCTGGACGTAAAAAACTTTTTGGACAGTGAGGCTACAGTCACAAGGAAAGAAATGTAGTCACTCAATTTTGCCGGCTTTACAATGTGTGGTGCATAATTTTCTGTGCTGATTTCAGTCCACCAGAATACCATGTAAAGGTTGTAATCTTTCTGCTCTCTGTAGCAGTGTTTTCATTCTTCGAACGGCCTTTTCTGTTATTCTTATATTTCTAATTTGCATCATGCCATGCATGCGTAGACAGACCACACAAGTAATTTTCACTATAGACGATAAATGAGTTGTGGATGCACAGGTTTCCCTCTTACGTTTTTTCATACAGTATGAAGTGTATCCCATTATGTTCTGGTCCACCTGTTTTGTGCAGTGATTTTTATTTGGCGGTTTTCAATATTTTGATTTGAACTACTGAGCACCTTTCTGTTGTCGGTCCAGTGTTATTTAATTCCACAAAAATGTGTCCGCCCACATGTGAGCACCTAATTAACTTGAATATGACATTCACAGTTTTACCCACACTTTGATGTTGTGCCAGTTTGGGTGTGAACATAATCGTCTGTGGCACCTTTCGTTGTTAAGCCATCTGCTCCTCTCAAACCAAAACTTCATGATCTGTTCGAGGTGAAATGTTATTACAGGTGCATTATAATTCTGTTTTATATTTTGCTGTTTTTGCTACTGTTTCCTTATAGGGAACTAGATTAGATTTCATCAGTAAGAGTGTGTGTCAAGATGTGTTTGATAATGTGAACATCATTGTGAACAGCGTGTCCAGAAGGCAGCTGGGGAATCAACTGTATGAACAAGTGTACCTGTGAGAATGGTGCCACCTGTGATCCAGTCACGGGCGAGTGCCTCTGCCGTGACGGCTGGTATGGTCCACACTGCAGAGAGAGTAAGTAGCTGTACTAGTATATTTTTTTTTAGTCTCCATACCTCCATTCATGGAGAATAGCGCTCGTATTTATAACAAAGAGTTTGATCAAGTGATACTGAAGCCACGAATCTGTGCCGGTAAGTTACAAAAATCACAGCTTTCGGAGTAAACTAATGGATATCGGATTTGAGACAAGTGCATATTATGAGGGAAATCGAGTGGTAAACAGAATGAGACAAATTTCATGAGGGTGTTTGAGAAATTTTCCAGACGTGATTTGGTCTTAAACTTAACACTGACATGGCGGTGCATGTAGTACATTATAACTTCTGCCAAACTCAGTCAGTGGAAAAGTTTCCTATGACAAATTGATTAAGTTTACGTTTAAACTGACCTACTGTCTATCTTCAGCATGCCCAGAGGGTCGATTTGGGGCCCAGTGTCTGATGAGGTGTATGTGTGAGAACAACGCAACCTGCGACCCGTCAGATGGAAGGTGCACATGCAAGTCCGGCTGGACTGGGCAGATCTGTGACAGAGGTAACTTTGCTGACAGAAACCTGCTCTTTATCAGCTGTTTCAGAGTTGCAAATGGAATGGGTTGATCTTCGGGGGATATGGCGATAACTTACTTTGATGTATATCTCAATGTGGAACACATGAGCAGTAAGGTACAAACATGGACTGTTTCATAACTTAATAACGTTCTTTCATTTGATAATGGTGACGTTTCTGCTAGCCATGAGGTTTAGGTACAACTGGTTGGACATGAACGCCAAGCCAAAGACAACACTGGCGACAAAACAAAGCCCTGTGTGGAAGTGACTAAAACTATTTTGCTGTTTGCTTTAGCTTGTCCGCCAGGCATGTACGGCGAGAACTGCATCCATCGTTGCAACTGTCTGAACAGCGCCGAGTGTGACCCTGTCTCCGGAGAGTGTCTGTGTGCTCCAGGCTGGCGGGGATCCCAGTGTAATCAAAGTGAGTACAGAGTTTATGTGAGTGCAGCAGTTTCATCAAGGTGTAGCACAGCTAGCAGATGGTGTTCTGTGTGACAGAGGATTTGGTCCACCAGTGTCTGCAGATTCTGAGGTACAGGGTTCAAAGCCCTCTGAGGGCAGAAATTTGGTTGGGATTTTTCCAGATGTTTCCAGTTTCCTCTCGCAAATTGGGTCAGATGAATTTGTCTCGCCTTCACACACGCACACGCACACGCACACACACACACACACACACACACACACACACACACACACACACACACAGGTATCATGCATGTATAGTACAAACAAAGCGGTTGGTGCTTTGCAAAATAATAGTGACTGGATCAGTGCTGCAGTTTGCTCTGTGTATACATGTAGTAAAACACAGGAGAAAGTTCACTTCTGTTTAGGTATAACATTTACGAAATCCACAAGGAACAGATGCATGTTCCATATGAACTGTAAATGAGCACTCTTTCCTGTGAATCTTGTTATATGTATCTTGAAAAAGTATATGTACTGACTGTGTGTGCAGAATGTACCGAGGGTAAATACGGCCCTGGCTGTAGCCGCCCATGTCTCTGTCAGAATGAAGCACAGTGTGATCACATCAGTGGTGCTTGTACCTGCTCAGCTGGCTGGAGGGGGATGCACTGTGAAAAGGTATGGTTTGATGATGCAGGTGCCTTTCCAACTCATAATAATCTGAAACCACCTGTATGCCCCATGTCATGCTTACTCCTATGTTACTGTGAACATGATTAAGGTGGCTTGATGCCAGCTGACAGGGGGGGGGGGGGGGGACCGCTTGTGAAGGGCCTAACTGTGTATGCAAATGAAATAATATACTCCAAACACAGGAATTTTTGGTTTGGTATTGTCACATTAGGCTGTCTGTCTGTCTGTCTCTCCTTCCCTCTCTCTCTCTGAAAAATAAAGGCATATTGTCATTCTGTCTGTCTGTCTGTCTGTTTGTCTGTCTGTCTCTCTCTCTCTCTCTCTCTCTCTCTCTCTCTCTCTCTCTCTCTCTCTCACTCACTTTTTTCACTGTTTTGCTGAGAGCACACCGGACAGTTCTCTGATTACAGTCATTCATACCTCATGAATTAATCGTGATATTTGCCTAGGCATGCCCGGACGGATTCTTTGGCTTCGAGTGTCAGGGAATATGCAGCTGTGGCTCAGGGTCAACCTGTGATCATGTGTCCGGGGAGTGCGCGTGTCCTGCTGGCACCATGGGGGCCATGTGCGATGGGTCGTGCCCGTCAGGGACGTGGGGACCGGGCTGCGAGCGGGAGTGTGCTTGTGACAACGACGCAAACTGTGATCCTGTTAGTGGGACTTGCGTCTGTCCACCAGGGTATCGTGGCGGCAGATGTGAAGAGCGTAAGTCCCTTTCAGTATATGCATCACCCATTTTCTTTCTTTTAGGTATTCAGCGTTGTAATTATGGATTTTTTTTAATTAACTCAGTGCAAACTGACAGTGGCCGGAAAAAAATGGCTGGTTTACTTGTGCTTTATTTGTATCAGCAATGTTTCTTATGGTTTTATTTGCAAGGCTTCAAGCTGTATAAATACTCATGCACTCACTCCTCTTAATCTTTGGGTGTAATTGATGTTTCCCCATTTGTCTTCTTAAGATACGATGCATAACACACACACACACACACACACACACACACACACACACACACACACACACACACACACACACACACAATTTTGGCAGTCTTCATGGTCAAGTGATTACCAAGTGCATGCAGACACACATAAGGCACAAATGTGTTTTGTACCCTTAAAACCATATCTTGTTTATGAAGTACAGTCGAACAGTGGAATGTTTCTCTGTGTGTATAATGTTACTTTCCTACAAAAAATATTGGTTTTTTTTCTGATTTCAGAGTGCCCACCAGGCACGTACGGCGCAGGGTGTATGTATCGCTGTTTCTGTATGCATGATGCCATGTGCGACAATGTCTTGGGTACCTGCAACTGCACAAGTGGCTGGACAGGGGCTGCTTGCGAAAAAGGTCTGTCTTAGTCCGAGGGTTCTCATAGAGGGCAACAGGCAAGACAAACTTCATTCCCAAAATTTTCCGCAAAGGAACCTTACAACAAATAGATACAGGCGACAAACAAATAGATACATGTATAAGGACTGCGCTGCTTAGCTCAAACAGTTCATGTTTGCCCTTTAAGCCTGTTTTGATCTTTTTGTGGCATGCTGGCTGTCCTTTTCATGCTGGGGTTTGTCATGGGTAGGGTACAGGCTGTCCTTTTCATGCTGGGGTTTGTCATGGGTAGGGTACAGGCTGTCCTTTTCATGCTGGGGTTTGTCATGGGTAGGGTACAGGCTGTCCTTTTCATGCTGGGGTTTGTCATGGGTAGGGTACAGGCTGTCCTTTTCATGCTGGGGTTTGTCATGGGTAGGGTACAGGCTGTCCTTTTCATGCTGGGGTTTGTCATGGGTAGGGTACAGGCTGTCCTTTTCATGCTGGGGTTTGTCATGGGTAGGGTACAGGCTGTCCTTTTCATGCTGGGGTTTGTCATGGGTAGGGTTCAGGCTGTCCTTTTCATGCTGGGGTTTGTCATGGGTAGGGTACAGGCTGTCCTTTTCATGCTGGGGTTTGTCATGGGTAGGGTACAGGCTGTCCTTTTCGTGCTGGGGTTTGTCATGGGTAGGGTACAGGCTGTCCTTTTCATGCTGGGGTTTGTCATGGGTAGGGTACAGGCTGTCCTTTTCGTGCTGGGGTTTGTCATGGGTAGGGTACAGGCTGTCCTTTTCGTGCTGGGGTTTGTCATGGGTAGGGTACAGGCTGTCCTTTTCGTGCTGGGGTTTGTCATGGGTAGGGTACAGGCTGTCCTTTTCATGCTGGGGTTTGTCATGGGTAGGGTACAGGCTGTCCTTTTCATGCTGGGGTTTGTCATGGGTAGGGTACAGGCTGTCCTTTTCATGCTGGGGTTTGTCATGGGTAGGGTACAGGCTGTCCTTTTCATGCTGGGGTTTGTCATGGGTAGGGTACAGGCTGTCCTTTTCATGCTGGGGTTTGTCATGGGTAGGGTACAGGCTGTCCTTTTCATGCTGGGGTTTGTCATGGGTAGGGTACAGGCTGTCCTTTTCATGCTGGGGTTTGTCATGGGTAGGGTACAGGCTGTCCTTTTCATGCTGGGGTTTGTCATGGGTAGGGTACAGGCTGTCCTTTTCATGCTGGGGTTTGTCATGGGTAGGGTACAGGCTGTCCTTTTCATGCTGGGGTTTGTCATGGGTAGGGTACAGGCTGTCCTTTTCATGCTGGGGTTTGTCATGGGTAGGGTACAGGCTGTCCTTTTCATGCTGGGGTTTGTCATGGGTAGGGTACAGGCTGTCCTTTTCATGCTGGGGTTTGTCATGGGTAGGGTACAGGCTGTCCTTTTCATGCTGGGGTTTGTCATGGGTAGGGTACAGGCTGTCCTTTTCATGCTGGGGTTTGTCATGGGTAGGGTACAGGCTGTCCTTTTCATGCTGGGGTTTGTCATGGGTAGGGTACAGGCTGTCCTTTTCATGCTGGGGTTTGTCATGGGTAGGGTACAGGCTGTCCTTTTCATGCTGGGGTTTGTCATGGGTAGGGTACAGGCTGTCCTTTTCATGCTGGGGCTTGTCATGGGTAGGGTACAGGCTGTCCTTTTCATGCTGGGGCTTGTCATGGGTAGGGTACAGGCTGTCCTTTTCATGCTGGGGCTTGTCATGGGTAGGGTACATGTAGCAGGCTGGTGCGTGAGGTGAGATGGGTTTCATGACTTCATATAATAATAAAAATAATAATAATTGAATAATGGTTAGGGGCTGTACCCAGTTTCATTTTAACTGACTCATAGCGCCGCGAGCTAAACTCCACGTGCACGCTCACGTGCATGAACTACACGCATTCTCTCACACACTGGACATGAACACATTACAATCGTTGGTGCGAAGGGTCAGCTCAGCTATTTAAAATTTAAGTTTCGGAATTTAGAGTTGCATTTATTTTCAAATTTTGTGGACTGAACATTTCCAAAGCAGAGGGGAAGGAAGCTGGAGTACCCGGAGAAAACCCCCGCGATCGGCCCGAATGAACAGTATGACAAGCGAGAAGGAAAATTCTTTGCCCCGAGTGGGACTCGTACCTGACCTCTCGCATTGGTGACGAAAGTCACTTAACCAGTAGACCACCGACCGCCCCGTCATATCCACGTCAGACATTGGTCATAGGCTGATTCATTTCCGAAATGTCTGATTGTTTCCTTACCACTCTGGACATGTGTCCTATGATTTCTGCGCCACAGCGGACAAAATTTAGTCAGCAAGGGCATTTGTCCACTTATTCTTCTCACTGGGGTTGGAGTGAGGGGTGGGGATGTATGCGTGAATGAACAGTTAATGCCTGATTAACAAGTCAAACTTCTGATGCTGGTGTCTTTGTGAAGAAATATCTGCTCATGCAGAAGACATGTGCATCGATACATGTGGGTGTGTGTGTGTGTGTGTGGGAGGGGGGGGGAGGTGAGGGGGGGAGGGGGGTTATGAATATCACCATACTCTCTAACATGAAATAAAATGAAAGTTTTAGAGAAACGTTTATTCTTGTTTTGTATTTATTAATTGTTCTTACTAATAATTTTCTTTTCTTTTCCACGGGGTGCCAAAGGCAAATTTTCATACACGAGACACTATAGTGTCCTCACTATTTTCAAAGAGGCATGACACTGTAGGTATCAGACTCTTTTATTCCTGTCAGTTGTTTAACCTATTCATTACAGAATGTGACCAGGATCACTGGGGACCAAACTGTGCCAACAGCTGCGACTGTGTTCACGCCCAAACATGTGACAGTGTAACAGGCCAGTGCAAGTGTAATATAGGCTACACCGGACAGTCCTGCAACCGCAGTAAGTGTGCTGTTCGTCCCCTACCATCTCCCCCTCTCACCGCCACCCCCCCCCACCCCACCCCCTCTCCTTACCCCCTGTCCAGTGCATGTTTTCAAAACAATGGTTCAGCATATTACTTCCTACAGTACTAGATCTAGTGGACATGCTATGGTCTCATAGCCAGACATTTCCTTGTAAGTAAGCATTAAGGAACATTAGTACTCTGTATGGACTGTTGGTACAATTACTTCATTCTTTCAATTTCTCTCCTCTTTAAGCACTTCTCAGAGCTGAGCGGCACATTTTCCACCAAAAAAAAAATTATTAATAAAATAAAGATATGCATTGTTTGCAGCTTTGGTTAAACGTGTCACTGAAGGTGACATTAGAAAATGTATTGCATGGTTGTTTGGCAACAGTTGTTTGGCTCAGTGTGCTGCAAACTGAACACAGCATGCTTTGCTCACGTGAATCACTAGCATTCACACACACACACACACACACACACACACACACACACACACACACACACACACACACACACACACACACACCGGACATAAACACATCACAGTCATGCAGTAGGAGTGGATAGATCAGCTGTTTCGATTTTCAGAACTTGTGTTTATTTTGAATTTTTCTGGGCTTAGCTTACCATCTCCAAAGCATGTCAGTCTGGAATATGATATAAGGGTTCATAACTTTCACTTTCTGTTCCAGCCTGCCCGAAGGGCACTTTCGGCAAGCAGTGTAAGGAGCAGTGTGTGTGCGCCAACGACATGCCATGTGACCACAGAACCGGCAAGTGCATCTGCACTGAGGGCTGGATTGGAGAGAAATGCGAAAAAGGTACAGATACAAGTTGCAGAGATGCTAAGTACCTTTCGTGTTGAACAAGAATTGCAACGGCCCAAAGCAGCCATAGTCAGCTGTGGTGGCACAGCTGTGGCAGACGCCATGCTTTCCACGCTGTGTTGACACAACTGTGGCAGACGCCATGCTTTCCACGCTGTGTTGACACAACTGTGGCAGACGCCATGCTTTCCACGCTGTGTTGACACAACTGTGGCAGACGCCATGCTTTCCATCTAGCCTGCTGGGCATATGTCTACAAGTGTCACTCCAGTGTGTGTAGTATTCATAGCTAACAAAATGTTTCTGATATTTGTTTAAACAGCTTGCACCTATGGCCAGTATGGTATCGGATGTCAAGAAAGGTGCAACTGTACTCTGGGCAATCCCTGTTACCATGTCGACGGCCGGTGCGAGTGCCCTCCAGGGCTGATCGGGAGCTCCTGTGAAAAGAGTATGTATGGGATTGGATTTTTTTGCTGCGGCAGTCACTATGGATTTAAATTTTTTTTAAGTGAAGTGAATGTGAAAAGAGTTCCGTGGGGTGGGTGGGGCAAGGAATATTTTGCTTGCTTTGAATGCTTGCCGTAGCAGCAGATATGTCAGATTGTGAACAGTTTGGGCATATCAGTAGAGTTGTGGGTAAATATAATCTACTGTATAATACCAGAACATAGCTTCATTGCAGTTCAGTACCAAGGTCAGTCAACGCACAGTATTCTCACTGAACTGCAGTACATGTATTTTGTTTTATATCCTTTGTTTGTTTTTTGTTGTTAATGTGGAGAGAGAGAGAGAGAGAGAGACTTTTAGCTTGAAAGGTGCCAAAACTTTGTATTTATAGCAAAGTTGTACTGATTACCAGTTTGGGCAGCTTTGTTCAAGTTCAGCGTATGTTGTTCTGTCTAAGCAGCTTTTTTTTTGTAGAATGCAACTCATGAAAGCAAAGAAGTTCTTGCTGTACTGAGATATTGTACTCCATTGCCTTCTCCGTAGCATTATATTGGCCACATATTGATTATTCTGTAGATTTGGCATAATTGAACCTTTAGATTACAAAAGCTGGTCATCTCTGTTGTATCCGTTACTAACTTGCCTTTGTTTCCAAGCCTTAGCGGTTGGTAGTGTATTAACAACTGCGAGCGTGCTTGCTTGCCTCTGTAGAGTGCCCGTCAGGTACGTTTGGACCGCAGTGCCGAGGCAAGTGTGATTGCGATGGAAACTCTGTTTGCCACCCCGTCACCGGCGAGTGTGTCTGTAAGCCAGGCTTCCGAGGAAAGAACTGCCGTCGCAAAGGTAAACTGTCGGCTGTCAGTCGGCTTATGATGATGTTGTGCCTGACTCACAGGCTGGGTAGGAAAGGTGTGGGGGGCAATTGGGAGACACAGCAGTGTGTGTCCATTGGTGCAGATACAATTCATTTGGATGGGAGGACGTGAACCAGTCGGGAAAAACATATCTGTACCATGATTCCTGTATTGCTTTAAGCCCTGCCGGTGATAGAAAGCATGGTGATTGGATCTGTCGCAATGCAGCCCCTGTATCCCTGCTGGCTCTTCCATCAGGCTCTAGCTGTCCAGGTGCAAGGAGAAAAAGAATGAAAGAAAAATAATTACATGTCCACTGTGCAGTGGTTATTTCCGGCCTTGTCAACTGGCATGTGCAGTTCCGCCTACCCTGAAAGCACCTGCATGTTTCTCAAGAGGAAGTAGATGTCAGTTTTTGCAGCAGCGCCACAACTGTGTGTGCATTTTGCCCTGAGGTGTTTCCTGCCTCGTTCCCACCTGTCGTTGGGCATGTGGAGAATATTCTGATGGATTGTTTTATTCGCAAGCCTGTGTAACTGCGTGGCTGCAAGGGCCCTGAAATCGATGTCGCTGTCAGATTTTGTACTGTTTGATCCGATCTATGAGGAGCATCTACGTTTTCAAGTAAAATTCCTCCAACCCAAACTCTCCCTGTAAATCCCTCTCATCCTCTTCCTAAACAACCGCCATTTTCGCCCTAAATGATGTATTAGTTGTGTTTTTTGTGGACTTATTTTCATGTGAACCAGCGCCCATCTTCCATTTTCTGTGCATCTTGCTAGTCAGGTATGCCCACTCCCACTTTAAAGAAAATTGCCTGAAGCCTTCCAGTTTTTCCTGTAAGGTTCTAGTCTTTCAAAATAGGAAAGAGAAGTGAGGACACTGTAAGGACTGGGGCTTTTTTCACTGTGGTCATCTCAGGGTTGAGTTGACTTTTATTTGCGTGTATATTTACTGGCTTGCAAACTCCAGGGCTGTAGGTTCTTGCAATGTGTGCTGTAGGTTCAAAATAGCTGGACTTTTTTTCTTTTTTCTTTTTCTTTTTTTTTTTTGGGGGGGGGGGATGTTGATATAAACCTATACCAGCTTACAGTTACTTGTGTTGTGCATATTTTGTAGAAGAGCTTTCTTTGAGGCTGGCTATCTTTCTTGATTAGATGAAACATATGGTAGTACATGTAGTACATAGTGTATTCTGAACAATTACAGGCAACTTCACTCAGTTTCTTTTAACGCAGACAGTTTGTGCCTTCAGGTCTTCACCCGACAAAGTATGGATTTTCTAATATTAATCTGTTATAAGGTGTTCTTCGATGAAGTTTTGTTTAATTCCTTTTGGGAAAACAACATCTTTTAGATGAAAAGTTAGCGGGCAAATTAAGTTTCCGTTTAAAAAAAAAAGGGGGGGGGGGGAAAAAACAGAAATAGAGTATGGGTAAAGTTGCTTGTAGTTTACTTTCAGGATACATTCTGCCACTTTTTACTGAACACATCAGAAGACTCTTAGTTTATGCAGCCAGTCTGAATGCAGCTCACTTGCTTTTGACAAAATTTTACATAAAAGAAAAAAAATAAAAGGAGGCTGAATGCTTAGATTTGCAATATTGCTATCATACCTATATATTCTGTTGTAAGTTGGCAGACTTGCAGCTTTGTGATTTAAAATATTGTTTTGCTTGCCATGCTTGATATTTTCCCAGTGTGGTGACTCCTGTGTGGATGGATATGCTTGTATACTGCTTAAACGGAGTTATTCACAGAAGGCTTACAATACTGTTCACAAACCAGACATTCTAAACAGGAGATACCAAAGGCTTTGACTTTCAAATGGTTTTGACTCAGATTCTATTCTGTAAAATGATCCTTAACACATGCAAACTGTACCACGTCTCATTGAGGCTTCCCGTTCTTCCGATTCTCCTGCATACTTGCTGGTTTGGGCCACTGCATGCGAGAATCTGACAGGAGATAAAGTTTCCACGGTTGCTTTGCAAGGGGGAGAACACTCTGTCGGCATGCACCGTAGGACAGATCTGAAAATTGTCACATGTCTGCATCACAGAAAAGACAAATTACAAAGAATGGTGGTGCAGGGAATAGGTCCCTGGATAACTTACCTGATAGAAATTGTCTTGACATGTTTTGAGCAGTAAACAAGCAGTGTGTGAGTGCGGGCGAGCTTGTGACTAATGATACCTTGCTTGTGCTCTGCTTGCATGCAGTCCGGAAAGGGAAAAAATTTAGAAATGGTAGGAAAGGCAAAGGCAGAAACAAGAACAGGCAACTCAAGGCGCAGGAACTCAAGCTACTGGACACAGGTAACTATAGCAACTGGCCCGGCGAGGTTTAAACTCGCTGGACACAATGCATTTACGAAGAAGCAGGTATTTTTGTGTTTTGTCTGTGTGTGTCTTTTAAAGTGTAAGTCTCACGTAATTGGCTTCAGAGAGCTCCAGAGGGGGCAAACAGGGTGGGACAGGTTATTAACCTGTATTGGCAGGTCTATGGTATACTTCTTGTAAGTGCATTTTCTAAGGATGTGTTTTGGATTTTTTTTTTTAATTGAAATATAAACTCTCTCTCTCTCTCTCTCTCTCTCTCTCTCGCACGCACGCACGCACGCACACACACACACACACACACACACACACACACACACACACACACACACACACACACACACACACTGGAGTCTGTGGTATTCCCAGGTGATGGATAAATATGTACGCAGATTATGGAGATGGTTACAAAACACAAAAAGTGAACTACACAATTTAGTACATGTAGTTACACACAGTCACTCGTAGTTTATCCATTATTTAGCAAAGTGTGGATAACATATACTTACTGCGCTATTTTGATGTCAGAGTACATATATTTTCCAAACCACTCACCCTTCCCAAAATCCTGACAGCTAACCAGGTGTTTGAAAATTACAAAGAAGGTGCTTATACACAGGAAAATAAACATATCTCCTACAAGCTTTTGTTTGTATGTTTTGGTCGTTTTGCCTTGTTTATAGATGAAGTACCGTCACTTCAGTCGGATGCGGCACTAGTGTTGGGTTCTGGTTCAGGTAAATCGTCTAACCACCAAAACTTGCAAGTGCATCAGAAGTAGCCCGAATAACGCATGCTTTACATAAATTATGTAGAAGAGCTGTTCATCAGCCCCCCAACTGAGCAAAGCAAGTGCACTGCTATGCTTGCACAAGAAACACATTGCTTGAAGAACTGATTCCCCTAGCTTCACAACTATAGAAGCATAAACTTGAGCTCACAGGAAGAATTGCTTGGATTACCATAACTCCCATGCCCCCTTAGCATTGTGCTTATAGACACTGTAAATGATCTGCATTCAATTAATGACTAACTACATATATACAGCAAACAAAACAATACTTGAAGTTCTGATTTTGCGTAGTGTGGCTAAGTCTAACAGTCATGTCCATCATCCTCACTATGTTAATTACTGTTGATGACTTTTGTCCTCACAATACTAACATAATCGTCACCATCAAAATTAATTAATTTAACCTCTCAGTAATGATTACAGTAACATGTACCCTGATAATGAGTCTGGTTGGTCGTAACAACTCCAATGCCGCCAGACCTTTGGGTGCCTTTAGATTAACTTAGAGTAGCAGTAGAGTGCAGGCGGGTATGCTCGTTTTATTTATAGCATGAGTGTAGATTTGCAGCCGTCCTAGGAAAGCGGGAGGGTTGCCCTATCCGTCTCATTTCTTCGTACTGCAAAGTTTTTAAATATGGTTGTGATGACTGGATGAAGTATGACATCATTTGCAAACAGGGTTAGAGCTGCACAAGGGGTTTTGTTGTTGTTGTTTTTTTCCCCATATTGTTGAATTGCATCTATCGGGGTAGTCAGTTTGTAATTTATTGCGAAATCTGCAAACAATGCATTCACATTCGTTAGGAAAACAGCTACAAGTCACTCAGCCATCGATGGGTACTGCTAAAATTAGTGAAGCCTGTGTTTCTGTCCGTCTGAAGACATGCAAGGCTGGGAGATGTTCCAGCACTCAAATTCCCTTATTTTGTGCATTTTAAATAGTAAAATGGATTTCTCATGCAAATAATTTGTATACATTTCTAACATAGATGTTGAACTTTTTAAGCCTCCTGGGTGTTTGGTAAGCTTGCATGTAGAAAATGTGTGTGAGCATTGACATTGTTTCTTCCTCCATGTGCTGTCAGTAGCCCATCTGTAGATAGCAGGACATGAAGCGACTTAGACTCACTCACTCATACATTTCCCTCTTGTCAATGTTATTGGTCTCTTGGTTTTGTTTTTCCCCATTTTTTTGCGTGAAGGAGAAGTGTATGCAGAGGTTCTGCCTATAATTGAAAGAGTTGGCTGTTGCCAAACCTGACCCCCCCCCCCACCCCCCCCCCCCCCCCCAAAAAAAAAAAAAAAAAATTCAAGGGCTTAATTCACAACAAATATAAATAGGAGTAAGCTTTGTTTTGAGTGGTTCATGATGTTTCTCAAAACCAGCTAGCTAAGTTTCAATAAGGCCATACCGGTAACTACAAAATCACCATAACTGCTGTTAAAACTCCATATCTTGCTTTTGTGTGGTTTATATTAGCTAGCCCAGTCGTTCAACTTTCATCGTCATCATGAAAGCATGCAGCCAGACCATTAAACCACCTTCAGATAATTGATTTTCTTCCCATTGTAATTTCCCTTTTTGGTTTTTGCAAGCACAGTTCCTTTAGCGGTGTGCAAAACAGCACATTGTTTGTCTTGAGCATCATATAGCCTTGAGCTCATCATTTGCACCAGCGCATGTCTTTTGTTTGACACTTATACGTGTTCACATTCCATGAGAATCGATGTAGGGATGATAGAAACTGGTCAAGCAAGAAGCTTTGCCAGTGAGAGTTTGTGTCAAGTGTGGGTGAATGATTTTTGTTATGCTGAAGTGGAAGAACAGTTTTATGCCCATCTAAAAATAATGCTGTTAGAATGTCTTCCAACATTAAAAAAAAAAAACTTCTGTAGTATGTTTTCTTTATCAGCTTCACTTGAATTAGTAATTACTGACTTTAGATTACACTTAAATTCACTTAGATCTTTAGACAGTTAGCCATGGTTCACCTGCATGTGATTTGTGATGTGCACTTGTCACTTTTATCTTTGATTGCTGATGTAATGTTGTACCACAACATTTTATGATAATTATTGTGATTAGGTGACAAGGTGTACTGTCCACCCACACTGTTTTACATCTATAATTACTTTCCTATCAAAACTAGTTGGCTGGGTGGTTGACATGTGGCATCCATGAGTGATCACATGTATTATATATATAGTCAGCCGCCATGCATTTTTGTAAAACCAGGCTGGTACATATACACTGTAGTACCAATTTGTGTAGAGCCTGTGTTGCCATTTTCTTTCATAATTATGATTCACTTATCAGTTATGTTCATGAAGGTGGAATGTAGGGCTGTGTGTGTGTGTGTGTGTGTGTGTGTGTGTGTGTGTGTGTGTGTGTGTGTGTGTGTGTAAAAATTGTTCAGGGGCGCCGGAAGATGTTGGGGGGAGGGGGGGGGGGGGGCAGAATCTCAGAGGGGGGAAACGCCAGAGCCAGTGAAAGGAAGGACGTTGCCCGGAGAAAGTGAAAAGCGGGTGGGGGGGGGGGGGGATCAGATGCTGCGCAGACAAAAACCTTTACGAACCAGGGAACCACTGAAAGGAAAGACGTTGCCAAAGAAAGCCGGGGGAGAGGGGGGGGGGGGGAGTGATTATCAGACGACTTTCTGCCATGTCGTTCTGATATTTCATGCAACGGCTAAACTGAGTTCTCTGTTGGGTGGGATAAGGGAGAGAGCAGGAAGAGGGGTAGGCGGAGGGGGGTAAGGGAAGGGAGGGGGGGGGGGGGGGGGGGGCAAGACCATGGCTTTGCCCCCCCCCCCTTGCCATAGTCACCTGATTTTCTGGGGGGGGGGGGGGCAAAAAGATACTCTTGCCCCCCCCCCCCTGCTTGGGTACAGGGGGGGGGGGGCAGCTGCGCCCCTGTTATGAAGGCTTATCATGGTTTTCCACTTAACACATTGTGGTAATACATACCGGTACATCTACTTACTTTATTATCTAAATTATCAGGATGTCAAGATGGGCAATACTGTTATGAAGGCTTATCATGGTTTTCCACTTAACACATTGTGGTAATACATACCGGTACATCTACTTACTTTATTATCTAAATTATCAGGATGTCAAGATGGGCAATACTGTTATGAAGGCTTATCATGGTTTTCCACTTAACACATTGTGGTAGTACATACCGGTACATCTACTTACTTTATTATCTAAATTATCAGGATGTCAAGATGGGCAATATTGTTATGAAGGCTTATCATGGTTTTCCACTTAACACATTGTGGTAGTACATACCGGTACATCTACTTACTTTATTATCTAAATTATCAGGATGTCAAGATGGGCAATACTGTTATGAAGGCTTATCATGGTTTTCCACTTAACACATTGTGGTAATACATACCGGTACATCTACTTACTTTATTATCTAAATTATCAGGATGTCAAGATGGGCAATATTGTTATGAAGGCTTATCATGGTTTTCCACTTAACACATTGTGGTAGTACATACCGGTACATCTACTTACTTTATTATCTAAATTATCAGGATGTCAAGATGGGCAATATTGTTATGAAGGCTTATCATGGTTTTCCACTTAACACATTGTGGTAGTACATACCGGTACATCTACTTACTTTATTATCTAAATTATCAGGATGTCAAGATGGGCAATACTGTTATGAAGGCTTATCATGGTTTTCCACTTAACACATAATGGTAATACATACCGGCACATCTACTTACCTTTTTCATTTAAATTATCAGAATGTCAAGATGGGCAATATGGTCCAAACTGTGACCGCATCTGTCAGTGTGACAACGAAGGCACCTGCGACGTCACCACAGGAACGTGCATCTGTTCCGATGGCTTTGTTGGGCCCACCTGCAGTCAGCGATGCCCGGAGAATCGGTACGGGGAAAACTGCACAGGGATTTGCACATGCCAGAACGGTGCACGCTGCAACAAGCGATCTGGGAAGTGCAGATGTCAACCAGGCTACACTGGAGAGTTCTGTCAAGATAGTGAGTACAAGTCAAGTCAAGTTTGTTCATTTTCCAACCCTCTGGGGGCATAGGAAAACAAACACAAAAGAAAAACAGAGAAAAACTCAAACAAGAAACAACAAGAAGAAAACACAAAAAACAACCAAACAAAACAAAATCAAGAAAAAAGCATATATACACACACTCGCACAAACGTACGGACTGCATATATACACTCGCATAATTAAGTACTTGGGTCTATCTAATGTATACATACATACGTACACACCAACGTCCATACACACACACACACACACACACACACACACACACACACACACACAGAGTTTTGTGAAAGGGCACTACATTTGAAAACCCATTGTATTGTTTTGTTTTGTTTTTTTAATTTAGTGTTTTTGTTATTGTTGTTGTTTGGTTCTTTTCTGTGGTTTTAGTTATTGAATTAACCACATGTAAACAAATCAAAAGCGACAATACAAAATGGTAGGTAGTTATGTATCAGTTGATGATACATTCCGATTCAGAGGTCATTTTATGTAGAACAGGCACTTTGATGGAGGCAGTCAGCATCACCGCATTCTGGAAGCGCCTGAAGACTCATCTCTTCAGTACTTAACCCCAGTTATAATCGTCTGCAGTTTTATTTTGTCTTTCTCCACACTATCTTTCTTTTCAAAACCTCTCCCTAAGCGCCGTGAGCACTCAGTTAGGGTGAAGTCTCCATTATCATCACTTTAGTACAGTATCAGAATCAGAATTGTTTCTTGATAGGCCTTAGGCCCATTCAAAGTTGAGAGTGACATCCAGACAGTCTTATACACATCAATACATGTACAATAACCAAAATGCAAAATCAACTCAGCTGAGCAACTGTTGTCTTTTTGTTAACACTAAAAAGAATATATATATATAATGCCAGGTTCTTAACTGTATACTAGTTACTTGAGGCTATTAACAAAGTAAGTCGAAAGCTGCTTGGATGGTTCCAGTATTTTCTAGGAATAAACCGGGTACGTATGTCAGAAAGACTGGGACAGTATAAAAGAAAATGTAGCTCGTCCTCAATACCAGTCTGACACGGTGGACATGATGTAGTACAGTAAAATCTGTGACATAACAAAAGATGATTGCAGTCGTTGCGATTTCTTTGCAGTCTGTCCAGAGGGCATGTTTGGTGCCTACTGCGAGGAAAAATGCCAGTGTGTCAACGGCAACTGTGATCACGTGACCGGCAAGTGTCGCTGCCACCTAGGTTTCACGGGAGAGAACTGCTCAGAAGAATGCCCCCCTGACCGTTTCGGACCCAACTGCATGCACTCGTGCATGTGCAAGAACAACGCATCCTGTGATTCGGCAACAGGATGCTGTTCATGTTCAGCAGGATTTTATGGACAGATGTGTGAACTAGGTGAGTATGTGGACCTCTGGCTCTCACTATAGACGTGTCTGCGCACCAGATCTTTTAGCCTCTTAAAATTCTCTCTCTCTCTCTCTCTCTCTCTCTCTCTCTCTCTCTCTCTCTCTCTCTCTCTCTCTCGTTGTGCTGTAGCCCTGAAGCACTTGTATTTTTCCTCGTTGATTTTTTGTGAATGTGATTTTTTTTTCTTTTCCATTTCAGAATGCCCGGCGGGCACACATGGCACATATTGCACAGAGCTGTGTGACTGTGTCAACGGTGCGCGGTGTAACCCTGTCACCGGTCAGTGCAAGTGCCGACCCGGTTTTACTGGTGACCGGTGTGAAAAACGTATGTTTTAACCTCCAGTGCACATTACCGTCATTGGGTGGGTGTGGGTGTTTGGGGGTTTAACGTCCTTTTCAAGCACATACGGGTGATATCAAAGACGGGGCGACGATGAAAAAGCCAGCATAAATATTTGGCCCCAGCCGGGATACAAACTCACGACCCGAGTACTGGAAGGCCAACGCTCTACAATTCGGCCACCCCGGCTCCCCTCTTGTACAGGAAACAAAGTAAAATGGGAACTGATGGTAAAGAAGAAACTGGTGCAGACAGACACAACAAACACAGTCCCCTTGAGAATCCTGATTGCCGGGACACTTAAAATTCACTTAAAATCTAAAATGCATGATAAAAGATATAATCAGCTCGTCATCCATTTAAAACCAGTGGTTTCGCTTTGATCATGACTGCAACTCTTCCTCCACATTTTACATGCATACTCGGGTCGTGAGTTCGTATCCCGGCTGGAGCCAAATAGTTGTGCTGGCTTTTTCATCGTTGCCCCGTCTTTGATATCACCCGTATGTGGTGGAAAAGGACGTTAAACCCCCAAACACCCACCCACTCCCTTTTTTTTTTCCTGCATTCGCAACGTGCGATTGGTTTCCATTCCGTGGCCCCTCCCGTATGGAATGGGATTTTTAACGTGCACACTTGATGTTGTGTGTGCGTGTGTACACGAAGGCGAGACAGGCACAGTAAACGAGTCTGCACATGATTTTGACTCGATTTGGAAATTTAAAGAAATCACACCAAATTCCTGCCTACCAGGGACTCGAATCAGGAAGTTCAGAATGGTCGGATACCTAAACCACTAGACCAAATCCCATGCTGTTCATTTTTCCCCACACCTTCAGAAATTTGGAATAAACTTCACTTGGTTTGTGTCTTTTCAGCATGTCCAAAGGGCAGATTTGGACAGAACTGTCGACAGGAGTGCAACTGTGGGGAGGCGGCATGTGATGCTGTTTCCGGGGAGTGTTTATGTCAGCCAGGCTATACTGGCCCTGAATGTTTGAAAGGTTAGTGCTGCATGCTTGTGAAATGACGTGAATATTAGGGAATAAATTACAAATTCAAAGCATGTGTAATCGCCAATGGTTATGTTGAAAGGCCTACCTTCCCCAGCCAGGAACAAGTAACTTTATTGCTCATCATCAATGCAGCCGAGGACACAGTACAAGCAGTAATGAGAAGAACAGCATAAAGTGCTGCATGTTTAGAAATCTGTGGACTTGAAATGCCTGATGGTATGTGCCATCACCTGTCCATTGTTACATTTCATGACATCAAAAAAAAAAAAAAAAAAAAAAACCCATGTTAAATGTACAATGGTTTTTCCATCATATTTATTTCACTTCATGTTCACGAGATCAAAACTCAAAACCCCAATTTAGAATGCTTGCGGTGCAGTCATCTTCTTTTTGACAATATGCATCTAGCAATATTGTATTTTTCTAACATTGAAATATTGTACTTACTTATCCTCATCTTTATTTTCATCTGTAATTAGCATGTCTTCAACATCTAGGAGTAAATTACAGAAGAGTGAGTGAGTGAGTTTTTGCCGCCAGTGTGTTGAGTGAGGAGATGAGGGTCCTTACACAAAATTAGTTATTTACAATAATCTGCATTTCTTTCTAATTATATTACAGCTTGTACGGAGGGGCGATATGGACCAGACTGTGAATACTCTTGCAACTGTGATAACAAAGGGGTCTGCGATCCTCAGTCCGGCACATGCCAGTGTCCGGAGGGCTGGGTTGGTGCACGATGTGAGACAGCGCAGAGTGAGTGCCCTCACCCCTCCACCATTGCATGGAGCTATATGCAGCTCTCATTAATTTCCATTACTGATTAGCAGCTCGCATTATGGATTCGCTGTTCACACATGCCTCTCCTCAGCTGACATGATTGTCACTCACACTACTACCAGTCATAGAATCATATAAAAAAATTATTATTATTATTGCCTTATTAACACTGTAATGCGGCTCAATTCAGACACAGTTACGCACACCGGATACATTACCAGTGTTGTGGTCTTATTGGTGACCTGACTGAACTCTGCGTCAGGGTGCTCACTTGTATGTCAAGCGGCAACAAGGGTGTGTGTGTGTGTGTGTGTGTGTGTGTGTGTGTGTGGTGGGGTAAGCAGATGTTGATGGAGCAGTTTGAATCAAAGAATCTCTAGAGCGCACACACACACACACACACACACACACACACACACACACACACACACACACACACACACACACACACACACACACAGGTTCAGTCTGAGAGAGAGAGAGAGAGCATAGGATGCTTGTGTTACTTATATGCGTTCCTAATACTTAAAGCTTTCATTCAGTCATAGTGTGGGACAGCTACAATTTGCATTTTAATCATTTTAAATTAATGGCATGAAAATGCGACCATTGCAGAATTAGACTTGTGCTGTAGAAAATGCACATTAGTTGACCATTTCTGCATTTCAGTCACAAGACTAACATCTCACGTTCAGCTTTTTTTGTTTTTGTTTTTGTTTGGTTTTTGAACAGTTATTGTTCATATATACATGTGCATTAGCTTAAGTTTTAACTTAACATAACAAATATTTGTAACCATGCAGTAATAACATATTTAAACAGCTGCACACCTTCATATAGTTTTTAACAACACACTCCCATCCCAGCGATGCCCCCCCCCCCCTTTTTTTTTAACTGATTTAAATTCATGATGTTGCAAAAGTAATAGCATGCTTAAACCCAGCACTCCTTCAGATAGTTTTTACAACACGCGACGATCCCAACATCTCCCCTCCCCACTCAGCCCCAAACCTTACCCCTCCATGTGAAGGATTTTAAAAACTAAAAAAAAAAAAAAAAAAAAGTCAGCATGTGTATCTTCTTAGTTTAGATCGCCCGCCTTTGAAATAACATAAAATGCCCATCACTGCATGAGTAATTGCTTTTGATAATTACTAACCATTTTAGTCATGTAAAAATAAAATGTAATTGATAAACAGCGATCTTTTCTGTGAAATTATAAATTCTCATAAATCCAAATGGCTGCTACATGTAAAGCACTTAAAACAGCTCTCTATTAGTTTCAAGCAAATTCTACTCAAATATATATTCATATAATCTTGAAATTAAGATGTAATGTCATACACATCCTTCTACTTTTGTATGAAGATTAGATGAAGGTTTTCTGGGGGGGGGTTTCCTTGGGAAGCTCAAGTTTGTTTTTTTTTCAAAAAAAAAAAGAAGTAATGGCAGATTTAAATACAGGAGGACAATCATTTTGTGTCTTAATTTGGCCTTGGACAAAAGCGCCGCTCTTAAAGTTTTATTCAGAAAATAGATTTCAGCAGCATGATGAGGTACAAAATAAGGAGTTTTTTTCTGTTTAATTTATTTTGCCATATTTTTTCTCAGAAGGCAAACATCATCATCTGAACCACATAGTAAGTACAGATGTTGGTAATCTGCATGATCGCATATAAACATTACAAGTGTTCATGAGAGTTGATAAAATCTAAGTACATTTTAAAAAATACTATGAGTAAGGGTCATTCCAGATCATGCACACAAAAACAGATCAGTACATAAGATGTTTATCGATCTGCCAGTCAAGTAGGGGAAGACTGGTACCCCCTCCCCTGCCTCGTGATACCCGTTCCCATCGGGAAGTACAGTGTAGTCCAAATTTCCCAATACATTTCCTGCACGTACAAACAAAAAGGTAAAGAAGGGTCAAAATCAATTGTACATACATGTGCATTGGTAATCTTTGTATTCTTGTACATAGGAAGTGTTTTTGTGTTTGTTCATTAGTTGTTGTTTGGGTTTTTTGGTGGTTTTTTTTTTTATGTGTTTGCTTTCTTTTCTTTTCTTTCTTTTATTTTTTTCTTTGTAACGTTTGGTTATTGTTTGCTGGCTTCATAGAGCAGACATTAACATGCATTTTTTTTTTTTTGCATGTCCACAGTCCCGACCGGACCTCGACGAGGAGATATCCCTTGGGCGGTGAACTACAGCTGAGCTAGAGGAAACACCCATTGTGTAACTCACTGACATGCTATGCATTTATTTCACTTTTCTATAAAGTGCAGTGGCATTTTCATTTGAACGGTTGCCTACGCAAGAATAACTCAGTCTTAGTGTATGCTACAGAAGCTCCAATCTTTCGCGCCAGTTTACCTCTCAGCAAAATTGATATACAGATCTCCAGGGAAGCTGTGAGCTACCAAGTCCATGTGCGTCAGTATGTGCAGAGTGTCGTGTTGAAGGTCTTCTCAGTGGAGGATGTGGCCATGAATCTTACCTCTGAGCGTGCCTGAAACAAAGACGTTGGCAAGGTCACAGCACAGGATATGCATCCAGTATACTCCAAACGCCAGCTGCACATGGCTTGCCCCTGATGTGATTTTGAATTAGTTCTAGGAAATCATTGTGAGCATAATCAGCTGGTACATGAAATTGCTGGGCTGATGGAATTCCAGCATTTCGTAACGTAGTTGAGCTCTGGTGATGTCATACTTTTTTATGAGAAGGTGTTGTCATAGCTACCATCACTGTTGTCATGGTAACAGGTATGTGTTAACATGGATGTTATGTGTGTATCATACAGGTTGTGACGGAAGGATAATGTTTGAAAGTTGTCTGATAACACATTATGGGTAGAGAGAACCAAAAAATGAAAAGACCCGAACTTAAAAAGTTTTACAAGCACGTTGCAAAATTGTTTTGGTGGCAAACACAACCATAACTAAATCGGAAAATAGTCACAGATGTAAACATCAAAGTGTCACAGATGTAAACGTCAAAGTCATTACAATGATACTCTGGGTTGTAAGAATCAGTTTTTTGATAAAAGATAAACTTTCAAAAGACAGGATGTTTATTGTGGTGGTTTTTTTTTTTCTTTCTTTCTTTCTTTCTTTTTTCTTTTATTGACCTGAAAATGGGACTGGAAGTGTTGTGCATTATGTCCTTGGAAAAAACAGTACATAACTTCCTGTTCATAAATATAACAGTAAAATTATGGGTGACAAGTGCCAGATATGGAAATGTACATTGAGACTGCTACTTCAGTCTTGTAATGTTTCTCAGAAGCTTATAAGTCCCCCCAAAAATAAAAGATGGTGTTGAAAAGTTCTGCACGCCTGTGATGAACGGAAATAGTGTGTCTGTATGGTTGTATTAATACTTATATGCATGTACATGTGCAATGTTCATCCGTGAAACCAAAAATAAAATGCACCACTTAGTTCGTGTCATATGATTTGTTCCTGTGGCCAACCAGGGAATCAGTGATCTAATTTCTGTTTGGGTGTTAAGCGCACATTGTTGAGCTGCATGTTATTTTTTGCACTGTTACATTTGTAGCATTGGACCGTATTATTCAGCTTATCTCTCTTGCCTGGTGATATTATGTGTAATTTATGTGTATATGAAGATGCCAGTTGCTTTACACATTTTTTTTTTATACCTTGAGTGTCATTTTGAATACAAAACTTTTGCATTTGTGAACAATGTGTTTAAAGTAGAACTCTTTTGAATTCACTTGCGAAGAAGAGTGATGGTGTGTTATGTCATACAAGAGGATTAGAGCACTCAAGTTAATGGGGTACGGTTGTGGATGTTGGAATTCAACAGCTTGAAAAGAGGGTGACATTGTATGGAAAAAATGATTCCGGCACTGCACTGAAAGTGTATTTTCGCAGCGTCAATATGTTGTGGCTAGTGAATAGGTGCTGTTCAGAGCAGAAGTATTGTACTCATGATATACAAGCAGTCGTAAGATTTACGAGGAGTACAGTTATAAAGGCTGAAGCCTAGATCTGATTGTCCGTTCGATAATACAAGTGAAGTTAATGAAGCTGGGTTTCTAGACGGGAAGATCGACAACTGACGTGTTGTTGCTGGTTGCCTTGTTGTACACAGAGAAAGTTGATGCCAGTACATATAAGACTGTTTGCCTTTTCGCAAAATATTCATAAACTGTTGTGTATAGCTTTGCTTCCTTAGCGACCTGATATGTGTGTACTGATTATTGTACAGACATTGTAATGTACATTGAACATAAGCTGTCATAGGTTTATCCAGAATTCATGGATTTGTCTTGATAAGCTGCTTGTCAGAGGTCGGATATATAACTTCAGTATATTGTTACCTTTCATTGTCCAGTGTGCTTGTTAGTAGAAGAGATAATTATTAATTATGAAATTAGTCAGAACACTTGCATATGGTAATATTTATGTAAGCAATATTGAGTTCAGCACCACACAAAGATTACACTGCACAATTACTGCAGAAAAATCTGTATGTGTGGCTTTCCATGGAAAACAGTATCCCAGAGATTTTCTGATGAACTGATTTTGGGAGACTCTTCCATTCTTTAACAGGAGTTTTTTTTTAATTTACTGAAGAATTTTTTTAGCAAATGTGAAATATGCAGCATACTGCCACAGGGATGTAAAAAGGAAGAAAGTGGATGGGACAACCCAGTGAGTACCATCAACACCTTAGTTCTGATATCAGTGGATGAACACTCTTTGGTTATGTGTTCCTGGTGGTCTCATAGTGATGATGGCATCACCGTGCATTGGCTTTGCACAACAGAACATTTACAGTGCTGATACATGGTCAGTGATAGTAAGAAACCATTTTATCAGGAGTTGCTGTTTCCTCATTTCGCCATTGTGTGGGGATTTTTTTTCTT
Organism: Batillaria attramentaria; assembly: GCA_018292915.2. Taxonomy (NCBI): domain Eukaryota; kingdom Metazoa; phylum Mollusca; class Gastropoda; family Batillariidae; genus Batillaria; species Batillaria attramentaria. The sequence continues at coordinate 571,858 of JACVVK020000233.1, forward strand.
CAGAGAAGGCCATGCACTTACAGTTGATCTCTCTGTTCTGATATTACCTCAAACGAATATATACACCTTTTTATGTGGGGAGGATAATGGGGGTTTTGTGTTTGTTTGATTCTGTGTTTGTGTGTTTTTGGTTTTGGTTTTGTATTGATGTTTTCATATTATACATGTATGTGTACAATTTGTTTTTTGGTTGTTTTTTCTCTTTTTTTTAACACCAAAACGAGCTTGAAATTTTCTGCAGACAAAAAGGGGTGTTTCTTTTGTTCAGGTTCAGTTGTTTTTGATGCATTTTACAGCAAAATTTGCTTTATAATTCTTTATGTTCATGTGGCTTGCCATAATTACACAATTTATGTGTGCTACTAAGCAGCAGTGCAGGTGTTACATAATTTATGTTGTACAAATTTCAAGAAAACTTTCATCAGTTAGTCAACTTCATGCGCATTTTTAGAAAAGCTGTATTTCCTTATAATACTTAAGAAAGGAAATGATCGAGTCAGGTTTTGGTAAGGCTGAAGAGAAAGGTTAGTTTGATCTGCTTTTAGTGTGTGTGTTTCTGGCCTTATTCTGTTGATTAAGCATACATGTTTCTGCAATAAACCGGAAAAAATTACCTGCTAAATAGAGATACGATGTACCGGTAAACATTTTTTTTCCCTGCAGTATGGTGTCAAAGAAACGGTCGTTTTTGTCCTGTTGTTTAGTAGTCTGTCAGTTGTATGTGACTGTGTTTTCCTATGATTATCATTAACGTGCAAGTGTTAGCTTGTGAAGCGTTCGTGTAACATTTCATGTCACATTGTGTATTTGTATGTGATCGTTTAGATGTATCAATTTTGTATCAATGCTTCCATTTAACTTCTTTATATAGGTATTTTTAGTTCACATTATTTCGCATCCGAGAGGCCAGATTTGTTGTGTATACCTGTACATGTACTTGTTTCAGAGTTTGATACTTGTGTTTTCAATTACATGTGCTGTAACTGTCTGCTTTGTATCCTTTATCAGTTCCCAGAGTGCATATTCCCGTATTATATCATTCGTACATGGTGTGCACGTTTTAAAGATTTGCTCTGACAGGGTACACCCAACTCCAGCCCCCAGCTCCCGCCCACATCCTCTGACCTGTCCTTGACCTTGAAGGCACAACTGCATAGGTTATACTCCAGCAGGGACGCCTTACTTTGTGCGAAGTAGAACGAAAGTAGTCCGCTTTTATTGTCCTTTCATTATCTCTATGAACTGACAAAATGCCCATTTTCACAGAAAAGGTTCATTGAGAGTGTATTATTATTATTATTGGGAAAAAATTTGTTGTCTTAATGTTGGGTGGTTGTATTTGCTCTTGTTTCTTTTGGCATTTCCAGTGGTTCTCATTAAAATCAATTTTTTGTCCAAATTACTTACATGGAAATGCATGTACTTAACTTCTGGGGATAGGAATTTTTTTCCCTGTTTCAATAGGAACTGCTTCAGAGGCACAGTTTTCTGCAGACACACTGGTGCACAGTTAAAAGCAGGTGTCACCATTTCTGTTTTATACTGAAGCATGCATTTACTAAAGTAGGTTTCCCGAGGTTGCTTACACTGTTCTGAAAAATGTTGGGTTTTTTAATGCGTAAAATTGGTTTTGTCCAATTAGTTATGTTCAGTCCATCAGTTTTGTGTTCAGTCTCTGCCTGTTGTATGTGCGTCATCACCGGGTCGTATTTAATTGTTTCTTGTTGCTGTGCAGTATTTATTTGCAGTTATTATTATCATGCCATAATAATACAGCTCTATATGCATTCTACAATGTGCGTGCATGTTTACCGGTTATATTTTTTCTCCCTTTTTTTCTTTTGTTTTTCTCCTCCATAAATGTAGAATGCTGTGTGTGTTCTTCGTTCACGCCACTGATAATATTAATGCCGTAGGTTCTGTTTTCGTACACTTCCAATTATTTCAAACAGCACCAAGAACATCGCAAAATATGACCAGTTACTTCTACATTTTGTCTTGAAGCAACCTTTAAACTTGTGCTGCAAGGGTTTTAGTGACATGTGAATAAGGGTCGTGGAAAATGCTATCGAGTTCATTTTACGTTTCATTCGCGTGACTTGTGACCATCGCCTGATCACAAACTTGAATCAAAGTGGCAGATATGATGTTATGATGGGGAGTTGAGGAATTCTGAAGTCGACTGGACTGAAAACTTTGAACTAGTTTTGTATAAATCCCTTTAATTTTCTTCCCATCCGTTTTGTTGACTCGCTCCTGTTCAGTGCTTGTGCGGAACAGATACGGATTTTTTGTCGTTTTTATCCAAAGCAGTTGTCCACCAGAGTCGGTGTTGTTGATGTTTTCAGTGACTCAGACTGACACATAGTTTATTGTTGTTTAGGCCTTGGCCTATATCAACACGTCTCACAAGTTGTTGTGCATGTACATTTATAGATGAAAAGATACAGAGTCCACCAGAGTCTATGTTGTTGATGTTTTCAGTGGCTTATCGTTGTTTTGTGTGTGTTTTTGTTCGTTCATTTTGTTTGCCAAAGTTTTGTATTTGTCAAGTTTACCACTACAGTTTAGTCCGACAAAATCAAGGTTTTCGTTTGACGAATAAACGATATAAAAACGCGAGAACACTCTGTGTGTGTGTGTGTGTGTGTGTGTGTGTGTGTGTGTGTGTGTGTGTGTGTGTGACCCTTATCTAGTGTAAGCTTCGTACTAAGGCCTCAGAATAGATCTCGTGGTGATCTGGTCGTGTAATGACGGATACAGACCTCGAGTTTCTCTTTCTCACAGGACATCACAGCACGCGTTTGCAGTATACATTGAAATGGGGGTGGGACAGGAAGGTCTGGATCGATGGGCCGAAGGTGGGGGATGGGGGTGGGAGTCGAACAGTGTGGAGGAAGGGGGGGGGGGGGATATGTTAGTTATGTCTGTCGTTTCACTTAATTATTGATTGAAGCGGTTTGACCGGACATATATCAAAGGGTGCTCCTCAGAACCGACGTTTATCAGGAGACTATCTGACGTTAGTGCTCCTCCAAGCTTCACCAGCACATTTTTTAAGTGTCCACTGGTTTGGCACAAAACATAGAGGTAGTAGCCTTTCCGAAGTATTCGTATGCACGAGGAAGTAAAAACGAGTTACTTATTTTAGGGCTTTACGCTACCGCTTTAAATGAAAATAAAATAAAACTGTTAAACAGATTTTTTTTTACGCTAACACAAAACGCTAATCGTTCTTTTTATTGGTCGCCTCAGTTTCATAAGTGTGTAAGTGCATACTTCGGCGTAGCGTCTACCTCCATAATTAGGTCGTACGTCGTACTTGGAAACCTTCTCTCTCTCTCTCTCTCTCTCTCTCTCTCTCTCTCTCACACACACACACACACACACACACACACACACACACACACACACACACACACACACACACACACACACAGTTTGTACGCATACAACTTTAGTCCAAGAGCCTTTATTCCCATATCTGATTACAGAGTGGTATGTGCTCTACGCGGCTGACGTACCAGCAAACGATATACCCGCTGCATCCTGCAATACGTTTACCAATGCTTTTTCCACGAAAGCAGCCAACACTCTTGGTGGTCTAACTCAGCCTGGAACAAGAAAAAGATAGTTGGGGGAAGAGGAGGAGGGGTGGGGGGGGGGTGAAGGCATGCAGAATCGGAACCACTCCAGAATCGATGTAAGACAACCAACAAAGGAGTACCACAGTCACACCAAAATGCTAGAAAGCCCAGATAAAATTCACATTAATATTCACGTACAAACAATGAAGACATCTGTGAAAGTGAATCTGATTAACTCTAATTGCCTCACGAGAATGCCACCCAAGTGAACTGCGACCCAGAAACCAGAAATAGATCGTAACCAATGGCTTTTAGTGTATCAGGAGAGGTATTGTTCACCTAAACATGGGGGGAGGGGGGGGGCGAATGGTAGAGCGTTGAACTTCCAATGCTCGGGTTATGAGTTCGAATCCCGGCTGGGGCCAAATATTTGTGCTGGCCTTTTCATCGTTGCCCCGTCTTTGATATCACCCGAATGTGGTGGAAAAGGACGTTAAACTCCCAAACACCCACCCCGACCTTCACCCAAACATGCTGAGCCCAACATTTAACAGATGAAGTCATTTGGGAAGAAACTGAGGAACCTATAAGAAAAGATAAGAAAATTAATATCGAATACTCCCCTGTACAACTGCATGTGCAAACGACTGAATATTTCCTGCCTTTTCGTATAGCTTTCGCCGCATTTCCTGCCGTTGACTTCAATTAAATTTGGGTTACTTTATCGATATCAACGTACCTTTCATTACTTTGAATATTTTTATCGTGACACGCAATTTTCCTGTCGTTTCCAAAGTCCATTGACAGAAAAGGCAAAATGTGTCTTGTAAGTGTTGTACTGACACTGTATATAGTAACACCGTTGTTTGCCAACTTACCTGGTCTCGCAGACAAAGCGGTGGGTGTCGTTACAATTTCCATCGCACCATCTGTAGTCTGAACATGTTCTCCAAGTCGCCACACAGTCCTGGGATCCTCCGTCGTTTCCTGTCTGTTGGCCCGGGTACCAGTCGGTGAATCCTTCACTCACGACTCGTCCGCTGCTGGCCCACACCCAGTGTCCGTCCGAGAACGCGTCCGTTGCCCCCATCCACAGTACATCATCTGCGTCAAGCCACGTTCACATATCACTAGGGCTCTTTCAAGCATACGTGCTCACTCACCATCGAAACTTCTCCAGTTCTTCTGTAAAGTCTGGAAATTTTGCCCGTTTAACTGACATTGAAGGTGCCATTACACCTTACACTGCATCGTCTGCTGCATACACGGCAAGTACTCTGTTACAAATACCATGAAAAACCAAAACCAGTATTAATATGCCTTTAGGTTGCTCGTCCCTTTGACAACCCATGAGTAGATTTTCACAAGAGTATGTTTGAAAACCGTATAAGCATCTGGCAACACTGTGTAGTATGTGTCACCTACTGGTAAAAGCTTTGTTCCGAGTGGGGAACCGGGATAACTGAATGGTAGAGCGTAGACTCTCAATGCTCGGTCGTGAGTTCGAACCCCGGCTGGGGCCAAATATTTGTGCTGGCCTTTTTCTCGCTGCCCTGTCTTTGATATCACCCTTACGTGGTGGAAAAAAAAAACGTTAAACTCCTAAACACCCACCCCCATCCCTTTGTTCCGAGTAAAATCAGAAGAAAAAAATCGAATCCTTGAAACTGCGAAAATTGTTGATTTTTTCAAACATACTATTTGAACTTTTCCATGAAGATATGCATACCATCAGTGTTTTTCCTCTCCTCAAATGATTTTCCCTCAATACTGGCTAAAAACTGAGAATAAATCTGACTATTTCTAACATCACCTCAAAGAATTACACCCAAAGGCATTGTCTGAACTGAGCCATAGGGAATACGAGCAAAGCAGGGGGCGTGGACGTCACGATTTTGTCTAGTCACGTGCCTAGAAACATAGGAATGACCGACACCCTGCCTACACCCCCCCCCCCCCCACAAAACAACAACAACAACTACGACATAACAACAACAAAAATCAAACAAACAAAAGAGAACACGCCCCCCCCCCCCCAAAAAAAAAAACAAAACAAAAAAAACAACAATAAACAAACAAACAAGCAAACAAACACCAAAAACCAGTGTTTCTTTCAAAGTGGATGACGATTTGCTGTGTGTGTGTGTGTGTGTGTGTGTGTGTGTGTGTGTGTGTGTGTGTGTGTGTGTGTGTGTGTTACTCGCCATTATTCAGTTTAAAAGATTATCGCTTACATCCCCGTGACCGCGCTAGTTCCTTGACGAACTCATTCTCCGCCGAGTTGTCTATTTCCACAAGACCGCCACCGAACCGTCCACAGATCTCCTGATTTAAAAAAAAAAAATCCTCAGTGGTTTCAATGAGGATTCCTCAAGATACTTATTGTTATTAGCGGGCTTCCATCATCATCATCACCATCGTCGTCGTCGTCGTCGTCATTGTCATCATTGTCATTATCACGCATCGTCTTCATCTGTCATCATCACGCACGACAACAAAAGGTAAAAAGCCAACGGAATACCTGTGCCGCTCCCCACGTGACTTCCTCAGTACCAACTCCATAACACGAGGACTGGAACCTGATCCATCCATCCGGGCACCTTGTGACTGGTGTTAATAATAATAATAATAATGAGTATTATATAGTATATACCCAATTTCATGAATCGGCTCAAAGCGCCGCGAACTGAACCCAACACGCACGCTAACGTGAATCACACACATTCTCTCACACACTGGACATAAACACATTACAATCACGTGGTGCGAAGGGTCAGCTCAGCTATTTAAATTTCGGAATTTAGAATTGCATTTATTTTTCAAATTTGGTGGGCTGAACATTTCCAAAGCAGAGGGGGAGGAAGCCGGAGTACCCGGAGAGAACCCCCGACGATCGGCCCGAATGAACGGTGCCACATACGAGAAGGAAAAATTCTTTGCCCCGAGTGGGACTCGAACCCCTGACCTCTCGCATTGGTGACAGGTCTCTTAACCACTAGACCACCGACCGCGCCCCCCCCCCCCCCCACACACACACACACCGGCACACACACCGGCACACACACACACACACACACACACACACACACGACAAGTAAAACTGGACAGGAAGATCGACTAAAATCATTACTTGTCAGAAATAATTATGAGTGCTAAACATACTGGAAACGTAATATCAATGTGAGACTGGAGAAAATGTGTGTGTGTGTGTGTGTGTGTGTGTGTGTGTGTGTGTGTGTGTGTGTGTGTGTGTGTGTGTGTGTGTGTGTGTGTGTGTGTGTGTGAGCGAGAGAGAGAGAGAGAGACAGACAGACACACAGACACACAGACAGACAGAGAGAATACCTGCTGGATGAACATCATCAAGTCGTTCTACAACTGACTCCACCGCAGTCTTGAGCTCATCGACCTCTCCGGGCAGGTCCTTCAGGAGATCTTCAAGCTTGTGCACTTCCTCAGTGAGCTGTTCGTTTGTCATGGGGACGACCACGTGACCACTCGTACCGTACAGAGCGAAAGTCGCCAGTGAAAGGATCCAGACAATACAGCGAAACATGGCGTCAGGTTATCTGCAAATAAAACAAATGAAAGCGACATAAAAAAAAGGACAGAAACCACTTAACTTTCACAAAGGACGGCACGGGTCAACGTTTCGGCTTTCGCCTTCCTCAGGACACAAACAAATGGGACATAACTTCAACAAACACAAGGTAACTCTGTTGACATACTGATATTAACACGGCGAGGGTTAAAAAAAAAAGCGGTGGGGGAGAAAAAAAAACAGAAAAGAATAGTAAAAACATCACAACACCCATCCTTTGGTGACACAAGACCATGGACTGTGTGTGAAAAATGTTTGTGAGGGTTAGACTATGGTTTTTCGTTTACACCATGCACCCGGGGTCTGCCTTCCCAGGCGCTGAATGATGTGTGACTCCATATCTCGTCATAAGCCACAGGCCCGTGACTGTCAGGTTTGAGATGGAATGGCCTGCAGAGTTGAAATACTGGTTTCATTCTGTTGTGTTTGGTGTCAGCGATGTGTTCTGCAAAGCGTTTTGCCAGGCTACGTCCAGTTTCTCCAACATACAATTTGTAACATGCGGCACAGATGATGACGTAGATGAGACTGATGCTGTCGCATGTAAAATTGCGTTTGATGGTCATGTTTCCTTTAGGACCCTTGACAGAAGTGACTTGAGATATGGGGGCAAGTCTTGCAAGTGTGTTTTCTGCATGGAGTTGTGGCAGGGGGTAGGGGTTGGTGGGGCCTGACAATGGCGCGAACCAAAGGTCTCGTAAGTTAGTATCTCTCTTGTAAGCAACATGAGGTGGGGTGTGGAAAGTCTGTCCTACTGTGCAACTCTTCGACAGAATATGCCAGTTGGACAGGATGATCCTTTTGACTGGTAGATTGTAAGGATGGAATAGGATGGAGTAAACAGGACGTTCCTGGGCAACTTTACTGGAAGAAGTGAGCAGGGTGTTAGGACTGTGCTGTGTTGTAGCTCTCAAAAGAGCTGCATCGATGATGGTTTGGGGATAGCCCCTGTTTAAGAAAAATTGTGACATTTCAGCTGAGCGTTCCAAATAAAAAGATAATAAATAGAGCGTTGCAAATAAAAGATCTTGTCCTGATTGTGCTTTCTATGTACTGATGACCAGGACTTATCTACAAAGTCCGCATTGAAAGAACAGCACATGAAACCTATAAACAGACGGACACGTACATGAAATAGAAATGTAACAATTTAAGTTGTAATCCTGATCTGATGGCGCGAAGGGAACAAAAATAATACACACATTACAAATTACCAGTGCGGTAAATTTAAACAATACACATATGTATTCTCTTATGATAAAACAGTGATATGTAACTCTGGCCAATACCAATACTTACATTTTACGCAGTTAATGTAAATTGTCCTGAACTGTGAATGTAACCGATTTCTCTTGCAACTCCTACTCAATCTGATTTGACATACGAAACCTTGCTGTTTTATTATATTCCGTTCAGGACGAAAAAAGTGTGTGTGTTGGGGGGGGGGGTGTTGAAGGGTTGGAGGAAGCCGGTTGGGGGGTGGGAGGGGTGGGGGGAGGAGGCAGACTCACACATCACATACATCGTCAATTCATTCTCCTTTCAGATTTTCAAACACATTGCGTCATGTATATCCCGGACCTGTACTAGCGAGGTGGCGCTTCCAAGGTGAGTAATAATTCATCGTGTCAGATATCAATAACCACCAGTCTGTTGCCAGCAGTGCACGGTGTGTCACGTGTGTGTGTGTGTGTGTGTGTGCGTGTGTGTGCATGCGTGTGTGCGTGTATATATATATATGTGTGTGTGTGTGTGTGTGTGTGTGTGTGCGTGTGTGTGTGTGTGTGTGTGTGTGTGTGTGTGTGTGTGTCCCTAATCTAGCGTACAATACAGTGCAGTATTCAGGCCCACTGTTTGAACTAGAGCGTGTTGGTGTAAAGTGTAAAGTGACTGATCTGGACGTGTGATGAAGGATATAGAGCTCGAGTTTCTCATTCTCACAGGTTACCATCTGGACAAAACACAGCACGCGTTTCCAGCGTGTATCAAATAGTGGAGCTCAGTTGGTATAGTTCGCCCGTTAGGGGGTGCAAATGTATACCAGTCATGTGCAGGAGGGGCAAAAAAACTCCAGTCGTCCACTAACGGTGGCGACTGTATCCCCGCAAACGCGGGAGGGTGTGCAAATGTACTCCGGGGTCTGGTGAGGTGAAGTCACGTGGCCGCTGACTTCGTTCTACGACTTTACTTTATGCCGAAATATCGACGGAGTTGACTGGTATACATTTGCACCCCGTAACGGGCGAACTATACCAACTGAGGGATAGTGGGTGGGTTTCGAGAGGGTGAGGGGTGAAGGGGAAGGGGGGGGGGGTAATTTTTGTTATATCGGTTGGTTTTCTAAGCTATTGATGGAGGTGGTTTGACCACGAAGAAAGTTATGATGAACTTTGTGGTACATGGAATAGAACCTACATCCAGCAGAAGACTATTTGACTTAGCTACTTGACCCAAACTTCACCAGCACATTTTCTTCAGTTATCACTGGCCGTCTTTGTGGCGTATGAACACAAATACAGCTTGGGGTCATGTGCAGTCTTCGTTTGAAGAACCCGGTTCGGTGAGTGTGCTAGTTTGTATTGAATTTTGCCAAGTTGTCATGAAAAAGCGTGATTTTCGTGATTTTTGTATTGCGGTGTAGGTCAAGGTGCATGCCAGAGGCCGCAACAGGAGGCAAGCTGCCAGAGTAGCTGGGACTTTTTGCACAGAGGTCCGACGCAAGTGACGTGAATGGATTTGAGTGAACTGCGCTTGCTTGCGTGCGTGCGTGCGTGCGTGTGCGTGTGTGTGTGTGTGTGTGTGTGTGTGTGTGTGTGTGTGTGTTTACGTCAGTAGGACTCGACAAACACAAACCAACAAAACTAACCAACCATTGCTACCACCACTAACAGACAAAAACAAAGCAGCAAAGATACAACAAACAAACAAACAAACAACTACAACAACAATAAAACAAAAGTCAGGTGTTATTTGTTGGACAGGACAATCCAAAGTACAAAGCACTATGCCATGTTGCAGTAAATGCGCAGAACAATATTGTATTCATAAGTAAACATCCGGATTGCTTCTCTCATGTTTCACAGCTGTGACAGTCAGTGAAACTTGACTCGGTGATTTGATGAAGTGTGAACTGGGACCTTGAATCACAGTTTATTGGCAACCAAACAGTTTGAAAAATTCCTCATCTGGATATTTTATTTGTTTCTTGTTTACACATATACAGAAGCAAGCGCGCGCGAGCACACACACACACACACACACACACACACACACACGTAAACTTTGTAGCGCACACAGTCTTATTTCACTGAGCCTTTATTTCCATCCATGATTACAGAATGGTATGTGCTCTACGCGGCTGGCGTACAAGCAAACGATATACCCGCTGCATCCTGATCCTGCAATATCAATGCTGTCTCCACGTAGGCAGTCCATGCTCTTGGTAGTTTACCTCAGTCTGGAATAAAGAACAGAAAGGGATGGTGGGGAGGTGTGTAGGGCGGGGGAGGTGGGGGGGGGGGGAGAGGCGGGGGTGGTTGGTGTACCGGATGAAGGCACGGAAAATTAGAATCAATGTTACACCACCAACAAAGGGTTACCATAACGTCTTATCAAAACGAAAACAAAAAACAAAAAAAAAAAACCACCGAGATTCACCATAACATCCACGTAGAAACACAGAAGACATAACAATGTGACAGTGCACATAACTAATGTTCGCCTCATAAAAACGGTGCGCAAGTGAACGAACGAACGAACGAACGAACTTTATTTTCCAACAGAAGTGATTTAACCAAACAATGATTAATTTTCAATCAGAAAAAAAACCAGACTACAATGGCAAAAATAAAAGGAAATACAAGAAAAAAGAAGAAGAAAGAAAAACAATGGCAAAATAAAGAAAAATTACTCGCAAGAAATATTACTCGAAAGAAAGAAATCTCTCTCTCTCTCTCTCTCTCTCTCTCTCTCTCTCTCTCTCTCTCTCTCTCTCTCTCTCTCTCTCACACACACACACACACACACACACACACACACACACACCTGACATGGTTGTTCAGATTATACACCAAAATGGACGATTGAAGGAAACTTTCTTATTTCCGAAAAGTAATCGTCTGGTTCAGTGTTTCAGTTTCAAGTAGATGGAAAAACAGTCTTTTTCTGAAAGTGGAACGTGACGGAATAATTTTTAGACTTGGTGGTAGTGAGTTCGAGACTGTGGGCCCAGAGAAAGCAAAACTCATTTTATGTACGTCAAAACTATGGGTAGATGTCAAGACTTTAGGTAGAGGTTGAGACTTGAGGTAAACGTCAAAACTGTGGGTAGATGTCAAGACTTTGGGTAGGTGTCAAGAAAATGGGTAGATGTCAACACTGTGGGAAGGACGGCCAGTCTCCGTGGTGCATTGTAGCAATATTCCAAGTGCTATGCTGACACTGACACAAAGTGCACTAAATGCTATACTGATATTGACCCTTAGTGTTATACTGAAACTGCTACTTTGTGCTATATTGATATTGCCACTAAGCGCTACACTGATAATGACACAAACTCCTTTACTGACACTGTTAAACCGACACTTACACTAAGTGCTATACTGACACTGACACCGGAAAACTATGACTAACACCGGAACTAAGTGCTATACTGACACTGACGCTGTGAAACCGACACTGACACTTACACTAAGTGCTATACTGACACTGACACCGGAAAACTGTGACTAACACCGGAACTAAGTGCTATACTGACACTGACGCTGGTAAACCGACACTGACACTTACACTAAGTGCTATACTGACACTGACACCGGAAAACTGTGACTAACACCGGAACTAAGTGCTATACTGACACTGACGCTGTTAAACCGACACTAACACTGACACTAAGTAACTGGTATATTGACACTGACACTGGGACTGACACTCAGTGCTACACGGATATTACCACTAATTTGCTACACTGGCAAGGACTCGGACACAGACACAGTGCGACACAATACCGCTGTTGGCAAACCTACCTTATCTCGCAAACGAATTGCACGGCCCAGTTGCAAGGCGCATCGGCCCATCTGTAGTTTAAAGACCTAGCAAGAAGCAGACAGTCCTCGGATGATCCTCCGCCGTTTTGTGTTCTTTCGTTCGCGTGCCAATCGGTGAATCCACGACTCACACGCCGCCGACTGCTGGCCCACACCCAGTTTCCGTCCGAGAACGCGTCCGTTGCACCCAGCCACATTCCTCTATCTGCATGAATCCACGATAAATGGGTCTTAGGTCAGTGATACAGCGTATCAAGGCGATTCAAAAATCTGTCTTGAGCCCCCGCTTAACGGAAGCCCGGCACTTAGGGTAACCGGTCATATTTGATTTTAAGCTAGAAATGGGTAATTCACATACACGTGTAATATACCAGGCAATCTCCCCGGTTCGAGAGATAACTTTTCCAGCACAAGTTATGCCTGGGCTCTAAGGTCCAGCTTTTAATTAAGCTGCATTAACCTCCGGACTGTGGTCCCGGGGCTATTCACTGATTCAGCAAAGCAGGATTAGTTATGATCACGTCACCCATGCAGTATGTGTCTAATTTTATGTAATGTAATGCAGTGTCCGTAATTATTTACACGGTAAACATGTTAAAACAACTCTGTTGTTCAGCAAAACAAAAGCCAGCAACATCAAAACAAAAAACAACAAGAAAAACATCAACAAAAAATCCCACACCAACAACGTAAAAAAGCAAACAAAAACAAAACACAACAACAACAACAACAACAACAACCAAAACCCCAAAACCAGCAATAATAATAACAATAACAACGAAACAATAACAAACTCTCATGAAGCAAATGCCAAGCTGCAAGATATCTGATTTTCTTTTGATTATCTCTCTGGAACTACCTCCCTCTAAGCATTACTCAAAATGGATCGCAATCGTCATTCAGGAAAAGTCTATTCAAACACCTGGCATCAGAAACTGAATAAATTGTTTACAACCCATCCGTCGTGCCCATTCACTAAAGTTCACTTCTTACCAACAAAACCTGTCACGCAATTTACATAAACAATGACCTGCACTAGTCCCATGAGACTAAAGAGTAGGTAGGCCTACATCATAACTGATATCATGATTTTGTGTTTATATTATGCTTGCCGCGCAAGCGCGCGCATATAATTATGTGTGTGTGCGCGCTTGTGTGCGATTTCCTGTTCTTAAGGGTTGTTTTTTTTTCCTCCTTCTCTTCACTTTCTTCTTTTTAATTTTCTTCTTTTTTTTTTTTAGTTTGAAAATGGTCTTTGTATACCTATAACTTCTTCTGTTACAAAATAAAGGATCGTTATCGTTATCCTAAAAATTTATTATGTGTTCCCGGGCGAGTGCAATAAAGAACACCAGTCTTACATCCCCGTGACCTTGCGATTCCTTTGACGAACTCATTTTCCTCATCACTGTCCATTTCCGCAAGACCGCCACCCAGCAGCTCACAAAACTCCTGAAATAGGAAGTACTTGAAAGTATAATATGAAGAATAGAATACCTTTAAGATGCTGTATTACGGGATTCTTCTCAGTGGAAACGCTACTTCTATTTAAAGCATGCCATCTGGCGTATTAGACATTGACTGATAGTGTCTATACCTGCGTGTCACATCATCATCATTACATTTATCAGCCACAGTAACGCCAATAGTGCATGGTTATGGTGAAATTCTATACAATACCTGTGCCGCTCCCCACGTGACCCCCTCACTACCAATTCCGTAACACGAGGACTGATGACTGATCCATCCATCCGGGCACCTTGTGACTGGTGTTCACACACACACACACACACACACACACACACACACACACACACACACACACACACACACACACATGTACGTAGGTCTGTACGCACGTACACATTTCTTAGTTCACAGAGAGAGAGAGAGAGAGAGAGAGAGAGAGGCCTTATTTTGCTGTTATCCCCCATCAAGCTGTTGTTTACCGACAAGTATTTTGATCCAACACACAAATCAACCTTGAGCTTTAGCGAAGGGTTTTGCGCCTTGGGTCAAAATACCAGTCGGTATACAACAGCTTGATGGGGTGTAAATGCTTATCATCCTTTTTATGCCAATTTGTGGTATATTTTGAACGTTTATCCTACTAAAAGTTGACAGCCGAAAGCGGCTGCACATAGCAGACGAATGAGTCTGTGCGTCGGGAGATCAGGACGCCGACAGAATAAAGACTTTAATACGCCTTTTAATGCTAGCAAGACAGTGTCAATTTCCTCATGTACTCAAATCAAGCAAATACACAAATTCTAAACTTCGACTGAATACACAAAATAACATGCTAACGCTTTCAAGGAAATAGTACAATCACTGCAAAACACACAAGAATTAAAAGATACAGTACATAGGCGACACATAACGTTACAGCATATACATGTAGTTATCGAGACACACACACTATTCAGTTGCCAACACAAGTGGTCGGGTGCATGAAAAGCCAACTAAGGAGTTCCGTATTTACGAACGTGGCTGCGAATCCGCACACATTAGATGTCTGAAGAGGCTGCTCTTAAAGGAAGAGTGTTTTGGCGTTTCTAACATGGATGGGAAGTGTATTCCAAAGTGCACTCCCAGAAAAAGTTATGGGAGTTTTATAAAGATCTATTCTAGGGCGAGGGACCCTCAGGTATAACCCTAATCTGGAATGATGGGACATTAGTTCAGAAGCTAGACTCTAAGGTATGGCGGACTTAGTTCCTTGCACATTTTTTATACAATGATACCCTTGTTAAACCGAAAATTTTGTTTTAAAGGAAGTATTTCTAACGCGTTAAAGATCTAAGCTCCCAACAAAAAGCTTTCCGAAGTGTGAAAAAGTTTTACACGGTCGACCGTGCAAGCACAGTCAACACTGTCACGCTTGCAGAGTTCACATAGTGAACCGCGACAAAGCCGTGCCGAAAAACTGCCGGGGTCTGTCCACGCTACTGTGCACATTTCCGTGCAGTGGTCATCCGTCCGTGCAGTGGTCATCACAGCAGCCGTGACCGAGTCAGTACTGTCCGCAGTGATCCCCATATAAGTCGTGTCACTTTTGAATTTGGTCAGTGTCGCTCGTATGCGAGCTGAAATGTTCACGCAAGAAACAAAATTGCTTTCAAACACGTGCAATTACCGGTAGTAGCATAGATTGCGTCATGTCAACAGTCAACATCGCTCAGTCGTCTAAACTGACGTATCCACGGCGTGGTCACATAATGAGCCGGGTTGCACGGGGAGTGTGCACAGTAGCGTGGACGGAGCCCGACAGGAAGTGGGGGCAGTTTTTCGGCACGGTTTTGTTGCGGTTTCTGGACACTGGGTGAACACTGCAACTGTGACAGAGTTGACTGTGCTTGCACGGTTGACTCCGTAATTTTTTTTCACACTTCGGAAAGCTTTTTGTTGGGAGCTTAGAACTTTAAGTTTTTGATCTGTTGAGAGTGCTGGGTCTGGTAAGATCAGCTTTGCAGCTCTTCTTCAAATGAACGTCACCTGAACCATCCCATACTGTCGAGGAATAATCGTAATCGACATGAGACAATGTGGGTGTTATAGAACATTCGACGAGTCTCAGTGGTAGTGATGAACTTCAGTCTAGACAACAGATAGAGGATTGGGGGGGGGGGGGGGAAGTTTGCATATACTGGTGGCGGCTGCCACTGAAGTTGGTTATCAACAGTTAGCCCTAGCAAGCGATGCTGCGTTACCTGCTCAATTGTTTTGCCTTTGATGGACAGGTTGAGAGACGGGGGGGGGGGGGGGGGGGGCAACTGGTGTTTTTGGCGCGTGGCAAGTACCATGCTTCGGTTTTAGATGGGTTTAGTACCATGGCATTTGAAGCACACCAGTCTGAAACTTCATTTAAACTTTGATTTAGGCGTTGACTGACGACCTCAATGTTTTTATCAGGAGTGTGGATAGTTGTGTCGTCGGCGAACATATCACATGTGATCTCACTAGTAAAATGGAAAGGAAGGTCATTTATAAATATACAGAAAAGTAGAGGACGTAAGACAGAGCCTTGTGGGACGATATTTTACCTTCATGAGAGTAAAATCCATTCAGCAGTACTCTCTGTCTCCTCTCCGTTAAGTATGATTCAAAAGATGGCAAAGCACTAGAATTACAAAGATACTGACGTAGTTTTGACGGTAATACAGTGTGACTTACTAAGTAAAACGCTTTCTCAAAGTCGAGAAAATTTGTTCCAGTAATTTCTGATTTGTGAACAGAAGTTAGCCATGTGTCTACTAATCTGGATAAGGCGGTATGGCAAGAGTGTTTCGGGCGGAAGCCGGATTGAAAAGGAGTAAAGCAGTCCACGTTTTTCTAAATACTGAAGAAGGTGTTTGTGGACATGCCTTTCCAGTGGTTTTGATAAAGTTGAGAGAAGAGAAATGGGTCGGAAGTTATTAACATCAGTGAGATCCTTTGTTTAGGTAGGGGGATAACTTTGGCATTTTTAAACTCAGTTGGAAAGGCGTTATGCTGAATACAAAGGTTATATATGTACGTAATAGATTCGACTATATATATACGAGACAGACAACTTGAGGACTTTAGGGCTTATTTCGTCAGCTCCAGACGAATTTTTATTTTTCATTGTGCTAATTAGTTTTCCTACCTCGTGCACGGCCTGAGGGGGTACAGAAAATGGAGACGTTCCAGCTGTTCTTTGTTGACAAAAATTAAGTAATGATTGGGGACAAGTATAGGGAGGGGAATCATCGCTAGAAGGAACAAGCGATTCAGCAACAGAGAGAGAGAGAGAGAGTTAGGGCTTAACGCCGCGCAAGCAACAAACGGACTAATTCGCGGCTGTGAGAGAGAGAGAGAGAGAGAGAGAGAGAGAGAGAGAGACTGTTTTTCCACAAAGAAATACGAATACATCACGAAAAGTATCATTACAAATCAAGGCCGGATCGTCTACGTGAACCGCGATATCCACTGATAGGCGGCAGAACCCAGGGGGAGGGGGGGAGGGTGTCGGGGGGGGGGAGGGGAGTGTTACCCCCCCCCCCCCCCCCCGGTAACACCCCTCCCCCCCCCTCCTCCCAAATTCAGTCTTCCGCCTGCACTGGGCGTCGATACGAGACTACAAGACAGTACCAGCGAGTGTGAATAAGAGTTTAATGGGAAGCTGGACTGTGCATGAGAGAGAGAGAGAGAACCTGTTGGGTGAGCATCATCCAGTCGCTGTAACATGGACTGAACCGCAGCACTGAGCTGATCCACTTTCTCAGGCAAGTCTTCAAGCTTTTGCACTTTCTCAGTCAGCTGCTTGTTCGTCATGGGGACGACCACGTGACCACCAGTACAATGCAAAAGGTAAGTCGCCAGGCAAAGAAGCCAGACAAGACAGCGAAACATGGCTTCAGCTCTTCTGAAAAAAAAAAAAAAAAAAAACTTTTTTTTTTTTTTTTTTTTGGGGGGGGGACTGATCGAGAGGATGTATCTACAAAGTCAGCAATAAAGTTACGAACTTTGGTGAATGAAAAGGGCACAGAAAGGTTATGATATACAGATTAACGGGCATGCATATATAGTTTTGGTTTTTACTGTTTATGTAATTATTATAACAAGATCTTCATCTGAAGGCACAAAGGGAAAACTAGTACTACGAGCTGCACATTACAATGTTTTAGGAGTGTAGGAGTGTGGGAATGAAATGAAACGGTGGGCGAGAAAAGGACCAGAAAACAACAATAGTAAAAATATCACAACACCCACCTTTTGGTGACAGACGACCGTGGACTGTCTGTGGGAAAAAAAGTGGGGCAGAAAAGAACAGAAAAGAATAGTAAAAAAAAAAAAAAATAGCAAAGATATCACAACACCCATCCTTAATATTACTACTACTTTCAACCGTACATTTGAAAACTGAATATATTCTTTTTTTGACAAGACAGAATATAGTTTCCTCTGGCTCATACTAATAATTACATTTTACATTTGCCACACTTACGAACTCCGATCTGAGATGTCAGATAAAAGTTTGAATGTTACCGATCTCTCTTACTGGTCCTAGTAAGCAGGCTGATTTGACTTACAGCAGTCTCCGCATTTTATATTTGTTCGGTACAAGTAACAGATGGTAACGTAGCGTAACGTGAAAGTGCTATAGGAACGGATACACACTGTAATGAAACCGCTGATGCGGACACTGAGATTCCCATCTGAACACCACTGTATGCGTCAGATAGAAAGGAGTGTGGTGGGAAGGGGCGGGGGGGGGGTGCGGGGGTAGAGATCGTCAGTTGGGATATAGGGTAGGTGTGATATCCTGCTTTCCGTCTGTCGTTCGATTCGCAAAGTTTTTTCGACCAGTACGATGATGGTAAGCTGTGAGATTGAGAAACTCGAGATCTGTGCCAGTGCCGATTACACGTCCAGATCCGTGATTACACTTTCAGACCAACACGCTCTAATACTCCCATGGCCGATTCTCGTTATAGCGCGCGAACATACGTGAACGCGCGCGATTTTGAACCGAGACTAGGCTTGATAGACTCGGCATGTGGGCTACTCGAGTCACACATGATGCCGCACTACCACTGCGTTGCGATCGGCTGCCAAAATGGCTCGAGAAAATCAGATAAGCTGGAGAAATTCCCAGAGATGGTCTTACCTAATGGTGAGATCGTTCAGTTTGAGCCCTTTCCTTCAAAAGTTTCAGAGCCGAGACTCAGAAATTTGTGGATAAAAGCGATTCGAAGGCAGAACGTCGACCCGTCTCGGTGGGCTAGCGTGTGCAGCCGCTATTTCGTCGGGTACAAGCGGACAAATTCGGTACCTACATTGTTTGAACACAATGGTTATGGAACCAGAAATCAAGAAAGAAAGACTTTCATTTCCAAGCAAAAGTTCAGTTCGCACTGATAAACAGCCAAAGTGCTTGAATAAAACTGGCAAGCCACAAGTCACAGGTCGACTTGACCTTTACACCGCTACCTCTAGGTTGAAGCGACTGCCGATCTGCTTCAAGGGCTAGAGTGATAAGCTGCGCTTTTGTGTAGCCACTAAAACCCACGCCCCTGTCTTTCAGATATTTGTTTCAGTTCAGGAACTTTCATTGATTTAATTTTATCGCGAACATCTTCGCCGGTCGAAACGCTCACGTTGCTCGCCATCGCATGCATAGCCCACATCTTGGGGGACCGTTCACGTCTTCGGCGCTGGAGAGCACCCGACTCTTCGTAACCGGCAACCGCCTTTAATTGTCCTCATTTTCCCCGATACAAAGAGAAGCCGTCGATTACCACCCGTGTAGACAGCCGACCGCAGGACTGGTCTCCGGGTATTGCAGTCGGGTGGGAGCAGTTGCCGGACCGGGATCCGCGTATTGTCAAACGTAGAGGTCCTGCGAGGCGTCGCGGCGGCGTCTGCGGGGAGTGCCCCCTACAAGCTCTAACTGGCTCTGAGGGCATTTCGCCGCTGGCATTCCTGTAGATTTGCAACGTGTGACAACCCTCTTAGCAAACAGTTCGAGCTAGGGTTTGCCGGAAAGACCCATTGCTGATCGCCGATTGCCGGGGTGGCAAAGCCCCGGCTCACGTCCTCAAATACTGATGGCGTAAGCGTACTCTGTGTGTGGACGATACGCTTGTCACGTCACACAAGCACTGAGTCTCAGCTGTTTTATTAGGTCAGACGATAAAGAAGGTCGGAACCTTGTACTTGTACCTGAAATGGAAGGTCATCTGATAGGGGCCTCACTGGGTTACTCAACAAGGCGATGGAGTCAAGTTTTTCTCAATCGTGCAGTTTTCAGTCTTTTCAAAGTTTGTGACGACAATTGCTCAGTCTACGGGAAAAGCCATAATCATGTTTGATATCAGTGTTATTATGGCCACTAAAGTCTTCTTGACATTCTGGTAACTGAACGTGTTCCTTAAAGCAGAGATATTGTGTGTCTCTGGTGAAAGTAGTTCAGTTCAAGTTCGGGTTGATAGACGGCACTCAGTTATCTTTCGCAGATCAACCGGAATCAGTCCCGCAAACAGTTTCGGTTTCCAGTGCTATTCATGTTTGAAACTGGATAAACGCCTCCTCCCCCCTCCCCCCCCCCCCCCCAAAAAAAAAAAAAGAAAAAGAAAAAAGAAAAAAAAGAAAACGACAACAACAACAACAACAAAAACCAAAACACAAACAAACAAACAAACACAAAAACCAAAAACAAAAAACAACAAACAAACAAACAAAAAACAACAAACAAACAAACAAAAAACAAAGAAACCGTGTTTCTCAGTTTCAATCCATACTAAGCACTCAGTCAGGGTCAGTAGCGCCGTGCGCTGTGCTGATACTGTATAACCAGCATATAAGATCCACATGCATTACAAGTAATAAAGGTTAATTAGTTAGTTATTTAGGGTCTTACGCCGCGCAACTCAGTGACTATTGACTAAGAAAGGTGTTGAACGGTTCCGCCGGGAGCAGGATCTATTCAGTCTGTCAGGTCGTGATCAGCTTTTACCGTCATCTTTTTCTTCTGTGTCTAGCAGGACGGGTCACAAAGATCGGTTTTCAAACTAAAGTGCAGGCAGCCACTTACCACTTTTCCACCTGTGTAAAACCACAAAGGTTGCCCGGCGATGCTAACCACAGTGACTACTAGTGCTCAGTTGGTCTAGTATAGTTCGCCCGTTAAGGGGGTGCAAATGTATACCACACATGCGCAGGAGGAGAAAATAAACTGCAGTCGTCCACTAACGGCGGCCTCGACTGTATTCCCGCATCTGACGCGGGAGGGGGTGCACATGTACTCCGGGGACTGGCGAGGTGAAGTCACGTGGCCGCTGATCTCGTTCTACTTTACTTTATGCGAAATACCGACGGAATTGACTGGTATACATTTGCACCCCCCTAACGGGCGAACTATACCAACCAGGAGACCGGTCGACCACCCGGCCGCCGATGGCCAGCACACTGTGGCCTCAGAGCCTCAAGGAAAGCATGATAATATTATTCAAATTACCTTGGCAGCCCGATAGGCGTACCGGTCAGAGGGAAAATTTATCTCCCAATGTTACGTCTCTGGTGTGTGCACGAGAGAAGGTCGTATGTGCGAAGCTTGAGCGTGCAGTGTGACACCAGAGACTCCACACAGCTGTAACTTTCCTACGCGCTCACGAGTCTTTTTGTGAGTGAATGAGACTTCTTCCGCAGTCAGTATAAGAACTTGCTACGTGAAGAGTGTGTGCCTGAGTGTCACCGTATACCTCGGTAAGACGACGGGCTCTTCGAACATTCACCACGTAACACTCCGGGTTGTGGGGTCGTCGTGGTTGTCGCCGGGAACGCCGCTACCGATGAATTTGAAAGTGATGTGTGTTTTGGTTGACTGAAACTCAGTGATGCGAAAGCGTATTACACTGATCATACCGGTAAGTCAGTCGGGCCTACGCCGGCCGTTGCCACTGACAAGCCGGCTGAGCATGAATTTAAGATATAAACGTTCAAAATTGTTACCATGAGACTGAAACCGAGCCGGCGGCGAAGAGGGTTACAGCCGCGGGCGCGAGGAGCGATCGAAGCGCGGACGCCGGCGGAGAGACTGAGGAAGAGGGTTGGAGGAACAACACACATAATATATACGGTCTCCTCAGTGGAACTCTCAGAAAGCGACTCAGATGAAAACGTGGGAAACTTGACACTCCGTATTGCGTTTTATGCAAGAAATCACGCGCTCATCACGTCAGTGATCACGCGGCCAGCGCGAGCGCACGTGAGAACTGCCCCTTCACCGTGGCTTGACCCGACTCGAGTCACTCATGACTGAAAAGTGCAGAGGCTGTTCTAACAATTGCTGCAGCACCGAACACAAACATAAAGCATCTTCGCTACAAATCAAAACTGAATCAGTGGCCGCGGACAAACCCCCAATTCGCTCACACCGAAGCATAAAATCACTCGTTTTTCTTGAGTTTCCTTGGTAACGCTTGGTAACTTTGTTCATTCGGGCCGATCGTTGGGGGTTCTCTCTGGGTACTCCGGCTTCCTCCCCCTCTGCTTTGGAAACGTTCAGCCTATTTATAGATTATTTCCTGCATGAGTTGTCCCCCGTGCATACACAGACCCGCAGCAAGCATGCATTTTTTGTGGGAGCTTTGTGTTCTGCCACGAAAAATGCGTGCCTGTTGCGGCAAGGGCGACAACTCATGCAGGCAATACCCCCTAAACAGGCTGAAAATGTACTGTGCTGGTGAATGCCACAGTTTTCATCGCTTCTGTGCACACTGTGAAATAACACTGGGACCTTAAAGTTGTTCGCAACTGTCCACTTTCCTTGTCACCGAGTATTTTTGTTTTTTCCTTCTTAGGTATCACTTAGCACGGCTCGGTCTCGGTTAGCCCGATTTAGACGTCGGAGGAGGAGCATAGAGAAGCGACGGTCCCGGAATTAGGTTGGTCGCCCGTCAGTACCGGCCCCAGGTCGATTTAATTGATTTGGTGGGACAGTTCGTGTATACACAACATGGATCTGGCTGAGTAGGGCAAGGTTGATCCTTATCACGTCATCAGTGCGGATCCGTCGCCCGACAAGGAAAAATTGAAATGAATACTGATCGATCTGCCTCCGTCTTAGCCGCCGGAAACTGAGCATCAGTGACATCATCAGTGTTGAGCGGATCCCGCTTTTTAAGTCCGAGAAATCAGCTGCACCACCGGTCACGCGACACGGCTGATGTCACGGTAGTAGATCGGTTATTATTTTTTGCATGAAACGGGCTAATTCAAGTTGTATCACCAGTCGTGCGGATTTCGTTTTCGTCTGATTTATTTAGTCGTCAGTTATTTATTTTTTTAAACTTTTTTTTTTTTCTTGGGGAAGGGTGGGTGGGTGGGTGTTTGGAGGTTTAACGTCCTTTTCCACCACATACGGGGTGATATCAAAGACGGGGCAACGACGAAAAAGCCAGCACAAATATTTGGCCCCAGCCGGGATCGAACTCACGACCCGAGCATTAGAAGTCCAACGCTCTACCATTCGACCACCCCGGCTCCCCTTCTTGTGGGAAAGGAGGGGGGGGGGGGGGGGGGGGGGGGGGGGGGGGGGGGGGGGGGGCAGTGAACCGTCAGAAAATCATGCGTTAGTTACGGCTCATGAGTCGGACAGCCCACGAACGTGACTTGCCGGTTAACTGATGACACAGTTTATCAGAGGGGACTGGCCTAAAAAAAAAAAAAAAAAAAAAAATTAAAAAAAAAACAAAAAAACGTTCAGTCACACTTCACCCGGCGACTGACACACCTACAGCAATATATAGTGAGACCGCAGACGTGGGCAAATAGTATAGGTTAAACCATGGCCCGGAAACCGATAAGATTGGAACAGATGGAAACTGACCTTGTACGTCCCTACTTGATTCATACTTCGTGTCAAATACTAGTACTACTGATACGTACAGGACGGCAATGACCGCGTCTAACCGGTCTCGCTCGGCGGCATCCGGCGTTTGAATGAGGCGCTAAAAAAACATCGAAATAATGATAATTAGTAATAATAATAATCATAATAATCATAATAATCAATAATGGATAATTATTTGTATAGCGTTTATGCCTGTTCAGCCCCTACATGGTCCAACCCTTGTCGTGGGGTAGTGGCTTGTGTACCTCAATGACCCAGAGAGTTGTGTTCAGCACCCGGACCGACTCCAGCTCACTTGCGCTAACTTCCAACAACTACCATATCTTCGCGCGGGAACTGTTCAGTGAAGTTGACACTTCAACGGGATCCTCTTGACGTGTTAAAACCGAGTCAAAGACGGCCCGGAAACGTACAGGTTACAGACCCGGGCCACTAATAGCTTCCGGGTCATGTAGTACGAACTTGACTACGCTAAATCAGTGTAGTAGAAAATTTTTGCCCCTTTTAAAATTTGTCTGCAGAGTAAAAAATGGCAATCTGGTGCTTTTTGTTGGCTTTGTAAATAAGTTTCATGCCAGGTAATAGTGAAATTAGGGAAAAATGAGAATGGCATGTGGACTATTTGTATTCATGCGCGGCAAGCTGGCACAGGAGCCAGCAGACCACCGAGGAATGAGGGGGTATGTGGTCGCCGCCAACACTGCAAAAAAAAGAAAAGAAAAAAAAAGGAATTTTGGAATTTGTTGAAATTTACTCTACACATGAGTCTTTGGCTGCCAGATTTTTGTGATTTTTTGGTGAATTTTAAAGCATTTCTAGGATGTCCTATGCAACGTTATGTGTAAGAGGAATATATTGCGTTTTCCTCCAAATTTGCATCTGTGGTCTGTAACCACGCGTGTGTTCATAGATGTACGGATTTCTGACACGCACTAACATAGATTACAATTACGTTTCCAACTGAAATTAATCCCGACCGGCCGGCTCATCCAGAGACACAGATATGACACGTTTTAATCAGTGTCTTCACTGAGTTGACGTCCGGCGCAGCCGCCGGGCTGATCTTGCACTTTACTCACTGTAGTGTTCCGGCCGTGCCACAGCGGATGCTTGTTCATGTCTTGTGGTTTCCCTCTTGGTGTTGTGACTTCCCCGACTGAATTAATTTTTACATGAAACCTGGACGATCTAGAGGGATGGTGAAATGTCGGAGACAGTAAAGATATTTACAAATTTTGTCTGTGAACCAAACGTTTGACGCCAGCCTTACGCAAGTCGTATGCTTGTTCATGTCTTGTGATTTCCCTGTGACTTCCGGCCTGGCTCAGTGAATTAATTTTTACAAAAACAAATCTGGAAAATCTGGAGGGCTGGTGAAACGTGAACTTGAATACTGTGACCTTGGAATGTACTTACGAATTCGCAAAAATTAAACTCTTTAGACCGGTGCTTCTCGCAGAAACTGGAATTTTTTGTAAAAGCTAAAATCGCTGTTATTCTTAATATTCAAGATATAACAGTGCAGTAATTCCTGTCATGTGTGCATTTGTCACACTTGACAACAACGCCAGAATGATGAGTAATTTGAAGGAGTCTTTTCATAGACAGTCGGCCTTATATGCAAACTACCCCTATCTCAGAAAATATTTTTTCCCCACAAAATCTGTCAGAGCTGCAGAGCTGTGTTACGAACCCATTCAGTATAACTGGATGAACTTCCAAATTCTAGAAAATGAAGGCACTTGAACAACTTTTTCGTCAAAATACGTAATATGACCAATTTCTTGAAATGGGCGATAACTCTTCTAAAAATGCGGCAAGAGAAAAATTGTGAAAGGTAGCCTATATACCCGCTCTGGAGAATGTGACTACCCATTTCAGTCAAAGTGAGCAGCTGAACCCGGGCTCTAACGACAACTTGCACTAAGCTGTCGCCGCTGAGGTGGAAGTTGGTTAAGTGCGAGACAGAAAGAGAGTGGTCGATGTCATCGCTCAGTGCCGGTGGAACTGACGTCCCTGCCGCGAACGCGAGCTCTTTACATTTTCCTACCGTGTTTTCAATCTGCTGCTGTTTGAAACAAGAGCAGAATGTTTTCTCGTCAGGAAACTGACACGAGTTCAACATCACTAGTATCTGACATCATTCATAATCATCTCCGCGTAGGTGCAGATGTACTGACTCCTAACTTCAAGCAGAGTTCGTGTAGGTGTACCCAATGCGACTGATTTTGCGCCAGTAGTCCACCTTCGATGCCTTTATATGAGCCTACCATTTGCATCGACTTTGTACTATCCGGCAAAGCTTTGCCGAGTCATCGCCGGGCTTCAGAGAAACCTGCTGGTTCACATTTTCAAGTCGTTTACCCCTGTGTTGGGCAAGAGAATTTCTAGCGGTGTGTTTTGTTTGTTCATCATCACTGACTGTTTAACACTGAGCCGGGCTGAGAAAGGACAGTTTCTTTGCGTACAGTAATCAGTAAATGATACGCGGCATGAGAAGCCCCAAGCCACCCTTGCTACGGGGACACACACACACACACACACACACACACACACTGACACCGTGACACACACACTGACACCGTGACACACACGGCACTGACACACACGTCTCACAACTCCCGCCAAAACTGACTGAAGAACGCAGCAGCACTATACAATGATATGATAGTGTCACGGTAAGGTAGTCACGGTCGGCTATGACGCAGATCAGCGGGCCGTTTCAAGTCGTCACTGAGATACCGTGACGTCACCGTGTGCCAGTGCGTGACTCAGCCGTGACTGAACTGAAGTCAGTATGTATTAGTCTGGAGAAAGGTCACAGACTTGTTTTGTATTACCATCTACGGTCTTTGGTATTACTGAAACTGACTTTAGTGCTGGCGCAGGAAAATCTGCCCCACCCCATAAAGTCCAGTGTTTCTCTACTATAATTATATTCGTGAACAGCCGAACTGAAAGTGACTGACGTGACGACTTGACTCAGTAAATTGAAAGGCCGGACCGGTCAGTCACTGGCGCCGGCAGGGCCGGCTAGCCGCCGGTCAGTCAGTAGAGACGAAAACGGCTGACGGACTCTCCCAGAAATAATCACAAACCAGAGACATGTTATATATGTCTCTGTACAAACTAACCTGCAAATCAGTTTAAAACAATAACCGTCCTCCCCCCCCCCCCGGGACCCCCCGCTCCCCGGCGGGGCCCCACGTCAGTGAATCGGCCGACCGACTGAGTCCGTCAATCCGAGTCGCCGGGTCCGGCCGCAACTCCAAACGCACTTTCGGTGATCTGAGGCGTTTCCTTTCTTATCAGTGAGCTAAGACAATGCCAAGGAGGTGGCACTTTGAAATAGCAGAGACATACATAATCATGTCTCTGGAAATAGCACTCAAAAATCCAAGATTCGCTACGCTGTAGCGGACCTAGTAGACGGGGCTTTGGCTTACTGGAGAGAGAGAGAGAGAGAGAGAGCTAGTAACAACGAGCCCTTTCATTGGGTTGATCTTTATGGGAGATTCCTGTGGCAGCCAATCAAAGATAGTTTCTCTACGTCTCATGGAAGCGGACCACAGCTGGCCAAGTACGCAGTGCGAGTACAGTGCGTAGACTGACAGGGCCCGTCCAGTAACATAACCTCTGCCTCAACGAGAGAGTTTGTGAACATGTGATAACCTCTCCGCTTCTCTTTGCAAATCATTCCACTGCCTTTTATCGTTCACGATGTTGGAGACTCAAAGACGACACCCCTTTTCGCAATTCGTAACTTTCCAGTTGTTAGCGGCGTGTGTAGTTTGTGCTACGAGTGCAAATGTACTGGAACAGAACGGTGTGTGCAGAGCCACAGTTGGAACAAACCCGGGAGACGTCATAAACCTGGAACCTCTTGCTCGTTCGGATGGATTCCCGCGGTGAGTATAGGGTTCCATAGGTTCAGACTAGCAGAAAGTTTATTGTCTGTTTGCCGGTGTGAATTTTTTATCTGAGCTGCTTCATTTCGCTTTGCTTCAGCTGTATATGATGTGACTGAAGGTGTGTACATCGGTTGCCGACGCGAACGCACAGTGACCATTATAATAGTAGAAGTAACCGGCCCCCGAGGCCATCTGCAGAATTTCTGTCAAGTGGTTGTGGTAAACATGCTGTGGGGTGTTACGACCGCAAGGTCGTTGTGCCTACCGTTTGGAACACTTGTCCTTTTCGTACGCTGGCTTTGATAGGGTGAGGATCACATATATATATATATCAGTAGAGCTGGGTTGGTGTGGGGTGAAACTACGAAGACAGTGCACATGTATGTGCCGTGCTAGACTCTCTGTGTGTGTGTGTGTGTGTGTGTGTGATAGTGCAGGTCCTGAAAACACAGGAATTCACACACTGTCAATAGCACCAGCACAATAAGAGATACGCATTCAGCAGTGTTTTGTACAAACCGTAATCCTAACCATGCACACCTCAACGTTTATTTCCTGACCCTAACCACTAAACTTTTTCTCCAGCCGGACAGTTTGTCTGATTATATAGTTCCCACGGATATGGAGCTGTGCGAAGTGCAGTGATCGAAGTACATGTATACAAGTAGTGATTTTCTGTGCAGGTTCGTCACTGTGTTCAACTACAGTAACTACCCGTGGAACTATTCCTTCAACCCCTGCATAAAGTATGATATGCCATATGGGGACCCACACGCAGACAGTTTTGGCGATGACTGTCACAGTGTCGCAGTAGGTTGATTCATCAAGCATTGTGCCTCTGTTGAGGGCTGACTGTGTTTGCCCCTGTCCATCTGTTTGTGTGTCTGTCTGAGTGCTTTGCCGGGAATCTGTGCTTAAAAAATCACCCAGCAGCTTTCTTGACTTTTATGATGCAAGATTCAAAGGAAGAACGTTTTTAAAACATTTGTTAATGTAATGTTCAGAAAACTTTACAGAAACTTTGTAGACAAATTCCATCAGGAATCCTGGAAATTGTCAGCCATTTTCAGTTTACATCACCATCTCTGTTAAGTTCAAGGTGACAGGATTTTTGTTTGCTTGTGTGTAGTTGTTGTTGTTGCTGATTTTTGCAATATTAAAGTTTGATTCGAATTCAGTGGCAAAGTTGGGAGAATGCTGCCCCATTTCCTAAGGTATTACTATGCAGCCTTGGATGAGGCGTCATTGCTGAAATTCTTGTGTCTCAGAGTCTACACTGTGAATGTTAAGTGGTGGAATGGTTGGAACTTTTTTCAAATAATTATTTTCAGATTTGTAAATATGCAGAGCAGTTTGGACGTGACCATTATTACACACTTGGCATTCACAGAACAGCCAAATTCAAAATGACGGTGGACAAAAAGAATGCTACCACAGTTCAGCTTGTGTACAAAGGAGTCCGGTGAGTGCGCACATTATACAAGGTTTCCCGTGTGATTGCAGTTATTGTCAGTCATCAGTAAAGTAAGTTACTGCATAGGTGCTTTTACATTAGATGATGTATAGTGAGTTTTATGTAAAATCAAAATGCAAGTGAGCATGATGTGGTTGAGCAGATGTACATGTGGAGCGTAATGGCTGCTATTAGCTTTGAGCCATTAATATGTCACCATTCACTCAGTTACCATATCTGATGGGCTTCCAGGGAATGCAGCCCTGTCAAGCAGTCCTAAACCACACAGACCTCCATAGCATCTTCATACCATCAACCTCATCCTCATCATCAAGCATAATAAAAATTGCCTCAACTTCCAAGCCCTCCGTGGACCCCACCAATGACCTGGGAAGAATACCACTGGAGCTGGCGAAGAGTTGGGGCAGCAAAAAAACAAACAAAACAAAACCCCTAAGAAATAATTTTTGTAAAAATACAAAGATTGCACACAGTCATGTATGGATGCAAATGCCATACGGGGACAGTCTAACTTCATTTTAGAAGACTTGCATGTCAGTACGAAAGCAGTATTTTACTTTTTGATGCTAGAAGAGGCTACTAAATGCCTTTAAAATGCTAAAATTTGTTTTCTCAAGTGGGGCATTTCCCCCTGTAGTCCCGCAAGAGGCTGTTGCGTCTGCACCCCGGGTCTAGGCTGTCGGTCATTTTTTTCCCCTCAGCAATCCCAGCCTGATGTTAACCTTTTAACACCTAGCACTTCCGTGGGTGTGCAGCACTTTCCGGAGTCGAGAAACAGTCATCACCCTGATTTGCAATGAAACCCGGAAAAGAGTTGAAGATGCCCTTTTCGTCATTAAGAAGGACACCTACCCAGGTGCTCTGGTAAGTGTGCTGTGTCTGGGGACACTAGCAATACAGGGTAGTGAACTCTTGATAAGAAGCACCACCCATTTTGATTTCACTCCTGATTTCTTTGTTTCATTTTAGTTTGTTCAAGTGTTTGGGTTGGGTGGGAAAGAGTGGGGTGGGTGGGTGTTTGGAAGTTTAACGTTCTGATATCAAACGGGTGATATCAAAGACAGGGCAACGATGAAAAAGCCAGCACACATATTTGGCCCCAGCCGGGATTCAAACGCACGACCCAAGCATTGAAAGTCCAATGCTCTACCATTCGGCCACCCTGACTTGATGAGAATATCAGTACTATTATTATGCAGTACATGTATAAGGTATAATCACCATTATCCTTAACTGGCACAAAAGAACAAAATTTAAAAAAAAGAAGAAAAAAAGTACCGTTTGCAGAACTGTAACTTTACGAAACTTAAACGTAGTGAATGAAACAAAACACAATTAGTCCCTTAAGTGTGGTGGGCTCAGATTTTAGAATGTGTACCACCAAAAGCATATTTTATTGCATTGTAAACCTCCTCCTGTCCGCCCAGGGCTCCCTAAACTGTGCGTCTGTGCGTAATTTACGCACTAAAGTAAAAATTTACGTCCTAAAAAAAATTCGAGGGGGTACGTTGAAGCATTATAAACGCGATCTGTGCTTAGCTTGACGCACTACCTCTGCGCTACCGTGCGTACGCCTATAGGCTTGTTGTGATCGCTCTCCCTTGCCTTGGCCGCGTTCAGTTCGGCTCTGTTTTTGGGTCTGTTTAACGCTCGCAGGCGTTTACTGTCTACTGCTGCAGATCGGCGGCTACTACAGCCACTCGCGCGTAGTGAACGTGCCCCATCTTTTTCCGCTTCTGCGCTCGAAACTATGGACGAAAGATTTTAGAGTCAGTGCTCTTGTTGCCGATCGGATTCGCTTTCTCTGTGACGAATCATGCCACTGAAAAAAGTGGAAGTTCAAAAGACTATGGACTTTTTCGTCAGTGGAAAAGTTGTGGAGGGGCTCGAGCCCTCGCATGGCAGCGGGTGCACTTCGGCGTCGCGCTACGATTCAGACGTCGCATCAGAGTCGGCACAGAGCAGCGGCAAAAAGTCAGAGTTTCCAACTTTCAAAACTGAATCCGGCGTAGTGTACCCACTTCATTAATTATATGATTTGAAGTTGATAAAATTCAGTTTTGCGCGCGCGCGCGCGCGCACACACACACACACACACACACACACACACACACACACACACACACACCCCTCTGTTCAGCAGAATTTACCGAATTTATAACTCCATGCACTAAAAACTTGAGAAATGATTCTGACCCTTTAAAAATTGAAAGTGGAGGTACAAAGACCCCCTAAAATTTTGAACTGGGGGTCAGTGGACCCTTTAGGTCTGTAGCTTTTAGGGAGCCCTGCCGCCATATCTGTCTTCTTTGCTTCAGCTTTAAACTCCATCTAGACAACTTCGTTCTGATGCTGACACTCGGAAACTCCCTCATGTCAGGACAAAGACCTTTGGTCAGCGTAGTTATTCATACCAGGGTCCGACTTGTTGGAATGAAATGATCTCCCAGTTTCGATCAGATATGCAGACACAAAACTGTCTTTCAAAACAAATCTGAAAACCCACCTTTTCACAGGCTTCAACCAATAACTGTTGCCACATCATCATCTTGCTGGTCGTGTGTGTGTGTGTGTGTGTGTGTGTGTGTGTGTGTGTGTGTGTGTGTGTGTGTGTGCAAGCCCGTGTATGATGCTGCACATTATGTGTTTGTAGTTAAATGTAATGTATATGTGTGGATGCATGTTGTGTGTGTTTCTGGGTGAGTGAGTGTGTGTTGATTGTAAGGCGCCCTGAGCTCCCACGAGAGGGAGGGCGTCTCTTAAGTACCCATTTTATTATTATTATTATTATTACTATGAAATCATGGGCTGATTTTTTTTTTTTTTTTTGCTGCCCCAACTCTTTGCCAGCTCCAGTGGTGTTTATCCCAGGTCATGGGTGGAACCCACGGAGGACTCGGAAGCTGGGACAATTTTCATTATGCATGATGATGGAGATGAGGATGATAGTAAGATGATGCTATGGAGGTCCATGTGGTTTGGGACTGCAGGACAGGGCCGCATTCCACGCTTCCTGTCATAAATATCCCGGCATTAACCAGGCCCGGGAACTACGGCACCTGCGGTGCCGGCCGTGTAATCATCCACATCATAAGACATGCCATACTAAGGGAAGCACCCCCAAAGTCGCACCCGTGAAGTGGGTGAAACTCGGCTGTGTGGCAACAGCCTCCCCATCGGGCCCATAGCACACTCGCTCTGGGTAGGAGCCGACCTAGGTAGGAAAAATCCCGCTTGCCTCGGCTGGGATTTAAAATGGGCTGATATCTTTATGAGAGGGTTTTGCACTAGTGTTTGTCATTGTGAGTTTTGGTCAAACTTTATCAAAGTGATTGGGGGGGGGGGGGGGGGCGTGTGCATGACTGATGATCAAACAGAGCTGTGTGCTTTGTGTGTGTGTGTGTGTGCGTAGCGTACACGCTCTGATATAACACAATAATCTGTTGTGTAATCCTCCGTAGGAGAATTTCCCTTTATCAGGCTGCCACACTTGTTCATGCTTTGTGACTGACCATGTGCGCCCCAGGTACCGTGGTATTATAATGCATTCTGAAACACTGTACCCTGTGAAATGTGGCCCCTTCAACTTGACACATCACATCCCACTCAGAATTTGAAGCAAAAATCTTTAAAACGTTCTAAGACACAAGCATTGAAAGAGACCCACTGCCCAGCAGTTCACACATGTTAAAGGAACCTGGCGCTGTCAAGTGCTGTTCACTTAGAAATTTGGTGGTGAAAGAGTTCAGGAAGTGCATAGGACAAGGTTGACAGCGGGAGTTTAGGAGTACTTTATAAGGACACTGTTTGCTCTGACTAATCCATCACTTGTCGACCTTTCCAAACACAGTGCATATTTAGGCCTGTAGGGTCAAAGGTCAAGTTGTGCTGGGTCTTTGCAGCTGAATTTCATGCTTATCTCAAGGTAACTGTCTATACATGTCTGGCTGGCCTGACGAAAGGCACTGTTCAAGAAACCGAGATATTAAATAGCCCGTTTTGGGTTTGTTTTCCTTAAATTCTCTGTTGCTCTTTCCCTCTCTCTCTTTCTCTCTCTCTCTTTCTCTCTCTCACTTCCTGTCTAGGAAAATGATGAGAACTGTTGTTTTCTGCAGCTGCAGATTTTCAGCAATCACCCATTCCTCTTTTTTTGTGGTGGTTTTTGCTGTGGCTTCTTCTCTTCTGATTTTCATGCAGCCTGTTTTTAATTTTAGTGCTAGCAAAAGAACCAGTGTCTTACTTAGATACAGTGCTGTAAGTGTTTTTTTTTATTTTTATTGTGCAGACATCGACCTTCAATTGTGT
This sequence comes from Batillaria attramentaria, assembly GCA_018292915.2. Classification (NCBI taxonomy): domain Eukaryota; kingdom Metazoa; phylum Mollusca; class Gastropoda; family Batillariidae; genus Batillaria; species Batillaria attramentaria. The sequence continues at coordinate 605,158 of JACVVK020000233.1, forward strand.
ACTGTATATTTTTCACATGAATGAAATTTGAAAAGTATGATGTTTTCTATTGGTTTTCAGCAAGCTGAACTGCACCATCTGTGTTGCTGTATAGGGGGATGTTATAACATCACTGCAGGTCAGTTGATTGGTGGTTGATAGCGATAGCAGCAGTTAACACTCAAGCTGCGAGAAACTTGGCAAACGGAGCAAACCAGCGTTCAGTCACAGACAAGAAACACTGTTGCACACACTGCAAAACAGCGAAGAACACCCGTGGATGCATGTATGCATGCACACACTCGTGCATGCACAAGTGAAGTGATGCTTGGTTGACAGGTGGGGCGGGAAGTGAAGATAAAGCTGAAAACATTTAAAGTTACCTACTATGCATTTATATATATATATATATATAAGTGTATTTTCTAGTTATATATAATATATATATATAACTAGAAAATACACTCTTTGAAAACTGTGATCAACAACAAGACATGGAGCCCAAAAACATGGAGCCTGGAAACATTATGGCAGGAAAAAGTCTTGGAAAATCAGAGTTATACATTGTTTTCCACGTGTACGTATCGCAAAACAGGGAAATTAGAAAACGCAATTTAGACCTCTCACAGAACGGTCAGAATTGGTGGCTGTACTTGAGGATTCCGTAGAAACAGTGCAAACATTTGTTGGTTTCTATCAGTTTCTGTCTTTCATACTTTTACCATACTGAGTACCAACATACTTATTTAAACAGGAGGAGGTCCTCATTTGCTGGTGAAACTCAGACTGCCAACTCAGCCACAAATGGTAAAGATGCTGTCTCAACTGTGTGTGTGTGCGTGCACAAAAACAGCGGCTCTTGTGCAAGTCACTGTTGTAGAAAGAGACAAACTTGGAATGATGTGTTTGTGGGTGCAAGCACAAATGCATTTTCAAATCTATTTTATTTTATTGATTTGTGTGTTTTTGGTTTGTTTGGTTTTTTTTTTGCCTCTTACTTTCTTGCATATTTTAGCACTGACTAAACTTTATTTTTTGAAATTTCAACAGGAAACCTACAGCTTGGATCAGCGACAGGCAACTCCATACAATCACTGCCACCAGATGGCACGAAAAAAGAGAAGGATGAAATGATGCTGGTAATCATTGGCACGGTGATTGCTCTTAGCATGCTGGTGGCTCTCATAGGGGGGCTGTGTTACATCAAGCGTACCCATCTCCAGATGTACTCCAGGCTGCCCAGTAAGTCATTGTCATTTGCTGCAGTTACAGTCCTGCAAATAAGGCTGCGTTGGTATAGTTTGCCCCCTTGTGTCATTTGCACCTGCTGTATGCACTGCGGCCGTGTAAACAACATGGCGATTGCACCATTACAACAAGGTAACCACAACACTAAATCTAAACCTAACCCTAAACCTACACCTAACCCTTAACCAATCTAAGCAGGCGAACTGTACTAAATGAGCGTGGCTGCGTTGGTATAGTTCACCCAATACAGCCCATGGGTGCGAACTGTACTAACTGACCTCCAATAAGGCCTATGCAAGTGTCAACAGGTTCAGAGTATGTAGAATTAGGTTGAGCAGTTGTGAGTTCATGTGAAGACACTTTGATAGATTTACGCTCCATGGGAGTGGTTGGGGATGTGTATAACTGTTGGTTAATGGCAACACAGAGGGACACTTAGATGAAATATTGACGACCTCTAACCAGAACAGAAAACTCTGCCGTGACAAAGGTCTGATATCCAACGACTCAAAACATGTTTTTATTGAGATGAAGCTGAAAAGCACATGCCCTCTGGTGCACCGCATGTGTTAGGGTATAGTCTGCCTCAGTGCTGAAGTAGATTTTTCAGCTTTGTCGTTGACCTGCAGAGGACAAGAGAGGAAATTTTGCCAGTGTTTTTTTGTTTTGTTTTTGTTTTTTTTATTTTAAGCCTGCGGCCACAGTTACAGTGTGAATTACAATTCAGCTTATGTATGATATATAATCTCTAGTTGTTCCTTTTCAGTTTTTGTTCTTGTTTTTTGCCCTCCTTATTCTTTGTATTTTCCACTTTTTTTTTTCAGTGCTGAATCCCAAGGCAGCTGGTCAGCAGAGAGTGGTTATCAAAACAGACATGCGCGACTATGAACCATCCAGCGCCTCAAAGAAGAAACTGTTGCCAGTGCTGGAAGACACTATGATCCACCAAGACTCCTTAGATATGTCTCAGAGGCAAGTCTGTTTTGAGATTTTTCATTGGTGGTTTGTGGGGTTTACATACATGTATTCTTTTCCACCATATTCAGCAGCTTTTGGTCCGGATTTTATGGATCCATGCAAAACTACAAGCTAAATTTGCTGCAAAGGGGTTGTTGTTATTGGTGGTGGTGGTGGTTTGTTTGTTTGTTTGTTTGTTTGTTTGTTTGTTTGAAGGGGGGATGGGGGTAGTTTTGCAGTACATGAATTGTGTGAATTGTCTTTCTCACAGTTTTCTTGCTGGGAAAAGAGACTTATTGATACCTACCTCTACACTACCATACAGTATGGCCCTGTGACTTTTTTCCAAATTCTCAGCCATGCCAAAGCTTATTGATCAGTATTTATGCGTGCATCTTTCTTAGGTTGGGTGGTGGTATTTTTGGAGACACACACCTGGCAAAGTGGAACGAGATGACGGTGGCGGTGAAGCGGTTGACTTTACTGGTCCATGAGAACCAGATCACACCGGAAGCCATGAAGCTGATGAAGAATGAGGTCTGGTTTCTCAGGTGAGATATTTCCACTTAGATACGCATTTTCCAACATATTTACAGGGCTCAAAATCTTTCACCTTTTGGCCAATTTCCACTTTTGGCTAAAAATTGTCCTTCCCCCAAAAAGTGTTGTTTTGTTGTTGTTGTTGTTTTTTAAACTACTTTATTTTCCCTTTTGGGAAATTCGGGCTGCTTCCACCCAGTATCTATCCTATATTTTTTTACAATTTTGCTGGGGGAGGAAAGCCGGATAACCCGGAGAGAAACCCCCGATGAGCAGCCCGGCAGCCAGGAAAAACCGGTATCACATATATCACAAGCTCGACCTGGGCTCGATCCCACTCTTCATCGCTGTGACATTGGTGACGGTTGTCAGTTGCGCAGCAGCTAAATCTAATGCGCTACCCATTAGACCACCGCTCACCCCTCCTCAAAAGCACCAGTTGCACAGATTTTAGTCAAACTGAAATAAAAACAATTCTCTGGGAGCATGCTACTGGAAACCCGTAGCATAACGTGTCTGCTTTGCAGATCTATGCATACGCCTGGCTTTGCCACTTTGAATGTTACACATTTTTCCTCCTTTTGGATAATGGACATTTTAAGCCCTGAACTTTTTTTTTTTTTTTTTGACAAGACATATTTTTTTTTAAACTTGTTACCACAGAACAAAATATGTAAGGAAACAGCTATCACATGTATTTCCAGCACACCATCTCCCAAAGTACATGTATGCAGTCTCTTAGGATCAGTACCAAAATAATATGCAAGAGTAATAATTACAGGACCCAAACTAAATAAGGAAATTACTACCTGTAGTAAATAATGCAAAACAAAGACAAAGCAGTATGTCTAAAGATTCTATGAATTAGAACTAACCCCCGGTCTATGAGTACATACATGTGGTTAAATCAAATTTTCAAAAAAGAAACAAACACAAAAACCACTGTCTTGTCAGTGCCACGCCAGAACATACATTCTTCATACAGCTCAGATGCAGCATGAATGAATCATGTGCAGTCACAGCAACTGACGTATCTCACTGCTTTGCTCCACCACCTTCATCAAACAACACTATGTGAGAATTTTTTAAGGTCAGGGCGTGTATGGCAGCACATGTGCTGAAAACAAGACTGTGCACACATTGTAAGCCCTGAACTTATCTAGACCCACAAATGATTCTGTTTTGGCAGCGTGTAACATCGTACCATTTTGCAGTTACAGCCTTTTGGACAAGCTGGAACTTAGCCAACAGCAGTCTAACTGTAAAACAAAAAGTGAGTGACTGTTTTAGAGTTGCTGTCACTCTTTCAGTTTTACCAGCAGAGCTTCAGGCTGGTTCGTTTGATTTCATTTCAAAGTTGGTATAGCCAGCGGATGGAAGCTTATGACTCATAGCAATGTTATGATTTGTATTGTCTGTGTTCTGTTTCAGTCGACAGCGCCATAAAAATATTGTTACAATCCTCGGTCTTTGTCTTGATGGCAAGCTGCCTTCCATCATCACAGAGTACGTGATCGGAGAGTGTTTGAAGGATTTTATTAAAGTGCAAGGGAGGCTGCTGTCATGGCCTCATCGTGTTCGAATAGTAAGTTTGCACCAACTTTATATTGACACAAATCTGATGCAGCTGCAAGCAAAAATTCAAATGTGTGTGTGTGTGTGTCTGTGTGTGCGCACGCATGTGTTTTCTGTTTCATTTTTCTTTTGTCTTTCAGTTTCACAGACAGAACTTCAGTCAGGTTTAGTATAGACTCATGGATCTTCAAAATTGATGATTTGCAGAGGACATTACTCAGGGTGGTTTCCAGCTGCTCAGTCTGATAATTTTGTCTGTGATATTGTGGTTAGGCTTCAGGAGACGGATGTGTCAATTCTGTTTTGAACTAATTGTCTCAGTCCTTGGCTATCCATCATGGCTGTCAGCCCATATAGTATAAACTACACAATGGGATACCACAACATTAACAATGCTTAGACTCAGTAACTTGGAGCCAGCCAGTGGTCAGATACTGTGCACAGAGTACATGTACATTCTTTCTGTAGGTCGATTATCATTATTTGTGTACATGTATGTATCATTATTACTGTTACCACTATCATTATTATTACAGTGTATTGAGATTAGTGTTTCTTTGCAGTGTGCTCAAGTTGCTGATGGCATGGCATTCCTTCACTCTACAAAACCGCCCATAATCCACCGTGATCTTCGCTGCGGCAATATTTTTCTGTCGGACAATGACCTCGTAAAGGTACATTGTACTGCCTTTGTGTTTCATAATGTTTGTGTGACAAAGGGAGTCCATGTAATAGCCCTCCGTTGTCTGTCTGTGTGTGTGTGTGTCTGTATGTGTGTCCGCAGTAAACCTAAACATTGGCGTTTTCTCAAAATCTACAAACAACAGAGGCACCAGACTTGGCATGCTGAAAGACAGCTGTAAGATCTTTCAAAACATATATCACTAAAGCTGTCTGAACATTCCACATTAGCATTTTCTCAGAACCTGCAAATACCGGAGGTTTTAAACTTTGCATGATGATAGACATTGATAAGAACATTACAGATACACAATGGCCTTGTGTTAAGGTCAAGGCCATAAGCTATTTTTGAATGACCTTGACTCCAGGTCAAGGTCATTAAAGCTGTCTGTTGTGAAGTTTAACTTTACTGTTTTCGGAGGAGCTACAAATACTAAAGGTGTCAAACTTGGCATAATGATAGACATTGATGAGATCTCATTTAAATGACCTTGACCCAAGGTCAAAGCGATACAAACTGTTTTGGGGAAAATTGTAATATTGCCAGGAACTAAGAACACCAGAGACACCATACTTGGCATGATGATAGATAGTGATTTAGATGATAGAGCTTTACAAACATACTCTTTTGAATGACCTTGACCCATGTCACAAGGGAGAGCCATAAAGGCTTCTGCCTCTCTAGTGACTGTTTTGTTTGTTCAGAGAGAATGGGTTGATTGCCTGCTCTTGGCTGAGTAGGCTGTCAGAAACTTTGCTTAAGTGCGCATGTAATCAATTATGCCCCATAGTGAGTGTGTGGATAGCAAGAGATAAAACAAAGTTTCACACGTGTTGCTCTGTAGGTCAGTCATCATGATGTATGCCTCCTTTGTCTTTGACACTGCTCAGGCCACCGTGAATCAATATTTGCCAACACAGAGTAAGCTGTGTGACGTCACAGTCCATGGATTCAGAGCACTTAATTATCTTCATCTTGTAGCTGCAGGAAAGAGTTTTCGTCACTCTGATAGCACTTATTTTGCAGTCCTTTAGTGCACTGTCTGTATGATGAATGTTCAGATGTGAGAGGAAGGTTTTTTTTTGTTCTTTATTTTCTCTCTGTGTTGGGTTTTTTGGGGCACAAGACACAGGGTCTGTTTTGCAGCTGTCTGAATGCTGCCTCCGGTATCTGTAGCGCAAGTGTTAGTATTAGATCGTATGCCTGCACTAGGCATGGTTCTGGGTCATACTTACCTGATGTCTTTGATGAGCCTGTGGCCTGCATGTTCAGGGTTGGAAGTACATGTACGCACATGTATTACAAACACGAAAATAACCTCACTTGCATCTATCACAAGCCAGTACTACGACTAGTCACTACCCTTGCTCTAGAATCCTCAAGCTTCACAAGATTAAGGCACAAGTCCTTTACTTACACCCAGGATGATGCAGCTGTTGACCAGCAGTGATGCTTTATGTTTGTGCAGGTGGCAGACTTTGGGTTGATCAAGCTCCTGCAGCCTGTGCGGGAAGAGTGCCCACAGGATGACTGCTGCTGTAAGATTATAAGTCCTTTAAGTGTTTGTGTGTGTGTGTGTACTACCTGTTTTCTTAATTTCTACATATCTGTTTTTAGAGAACTCCAGGGTGATTGAATTTTTTCAGTGTGTGTGTGTGTGTGTCCCCTTTTCTTAATTTTTACTTAAAAAGACCGTCACAGCCCTGCTATAAATTCATACAAAACTTGCTGTTCCATCAGGTCGGCGCACGATGAGCGGATGTCCTGCCAGTATTCGGTGGACAGCACCAGAGTTACTCTCCCATCCCCGAGTGAAAGAGGGAGTGGGAAAAGGGGTGGACATCATCACAACAGCTTGTGACGTTTTTTCCTTTGCCATGGTGATGTGGGAACTGCCGATGTGTGAAGATCCATTTGAGGAGTTGGCTACAGAGGCTGAGGTATGCTTTCTTGCTTGGATTGTTCTCTCTCTCTCTCTCTCTCTCTCTCTCTCTCTCTCCCTCTCTTTCTTTCTCTCTATCCACCTAGGTGCCTCTGCCAACCACTACAGGAGCAGCAACAGCACAGTAGCAGCACCAATACAGTCTGTGTATATGTCATCATTAGTACTTATTGAACATGTAGTAGGTCTGCATTACGTGCTTCATGAAAACTGCTCTTGTTTGGTGTTTGGTGGTGTTGTTTTACCTTGTTTTGACATGATCAAGATGTGCACACATGTCTTAATGTTTTCCTGATTTGGAGCAATGTTTATTGGGGAATTTTGTTTGCGACTGTCAACAGGTGATAGAAATTGTGAAAAATGGTGGTCGGCCAGAGACCCCACCCTCAGCGGATATGATGCCGCAGTACAAGGAGCTGATGAAGATGTGCTGGGAACAGGAACCGCACTTACGACCCTCGTTTAAAGGGGTATGCATTGACCCAGTACTGGTCACCTGTCATAGGCCAAAATTATCCCCCCCCCCCCCCTCCTTGGTTTTGCATTTTGTAGCATCCAGTTATGATATTTTCTTGGAGTAAATAATAAAAGATGTATGTAAAACGGTTAAATTGTGTGTACTGACTTCTCTTTATAAGTTTCTTCTTTCTTATACTTCCCTTACAGCATTAAAGTTGATGCTAGACACAGGTGTCTGTTGCATTGTAAAACATCTGTTCATGGTGTTCCTGTGTTGTCTTTCCTCTGATCCCTGAAAGGAGAAGGGATGAATATCACATAGCCATTGCTGTGTCTGTTAATATGCCTCTTAGAGCATCTGTTAGTTCTGCTTATCCTGTTTTCTTCTTTGTGAACAGATTGCCACCAGGATGAAGGACCTGGGGTCTCACGCGAAATCATACCACAAACAGTTACAGAATCGCCAAAGACAGCAGAAGCTTGAGGAGCAAAACACAGCAGTATAAACTGACTTTTCATCCACTACACTGTCATCGTTTTGCCACGATCACACCATTCCTTTGAATCCTTGTACTTAATAATAATCGCAATAATATTGTCGCTTTGTCCCAAATATTAGGCTCAAAGCGCTGCGAGCTGAACCCAACATGCACGCTCACGTGAATCACACGCATTGTCTCACACACTGGACATGACCACATTACAATCACGCGGTGTGAAGGGCCAGCTCAGCAGTTCAAGTTTTGGAATTTTAGAAGTGCATTTATTTTTTAATTTTGTGGACTGAACATTTCCAAAGCAGAGGGGGAGGAATCCGGAGTACCCCGGAGAGACCCCCCGACGGTCGGCCCGAATGAACTGTGCCACATACGAGAAAGAAAAATTCTCTCGCACTGGTGACGAAGTCCTAACCACTGGAGCACTGACCGCCCCGTTGTGTTCAGTTTGACATCCCATGTGCAGCGAAACCTCTGTCTTTCAGCCAGCTTATCCCTGACCAGTTTTGTATGGTTTTACAATGGCCATACTCTTTTCTTTTCTTTTTTTTTTTTTTTGTTTATTTTATGCGTGCCATTCCACGTTTATTGCCTGTAAGCGATTTCTTTTTGAAACGTTCGAAACGGAGTCTTTTCTCAGGATGCATCGAATTCAATCCAGTTGTATTTTTCATGAATGCTTTTACCCCTCATCACCATTATAGTGCATTTGGTATTGCGGTCACCTATGATTTTTTGGTGATAACTTTTTCTTCATATACCTGTCAAAGAGAGTTTGAAACCTGGCTGGGGCCAAATATTTGTGTTGGCCTTTTTCTCGTTGCTCCGTCTTTGATATTGCCCATAATTATGTGGTGGAAAAGGATGTTAAACTCCTAAACAGCCGCCCTCTTTGATAGGTATTGAAAGCGACTCCCTAAACCTTTTATCACCAAAAATCGTTGGCAACTGCAATACCAAACGCACTATACTTGAATTATGTGTAAGATTTTTTTTTTGCAACACATGATTGCCCGGGGGCCTTCCACCATCAGTTTCCAGCTCGGATGGTCAAGGGTTTGATCCCAGCAAGGCCAAACTTTGGACACACCAGTTCTCACTTGAACACCGGTTAAGCAATGCTGGGCCCAGTTAGTACTTGGATGGGTGACCGTCTGGGTATAGGCTGGGTGCTGCTGGCCCCGGTCCGGGCAGGAATTTGGTGTGAGATTTGTCCTCACTAAATCGAGTCAAAATCACATGCAGACTTGCTTTTGGTTCCTGTTTCGGCTCGTGTACACACGCATGCACGTACCATCAAGTGTGCACGATAAAGATCGCAGTTCTGTAATTTGAAAAAGAATAGGCCGAAATGGCTGGTGGGTTGGAAACACAAACACGCGCATGCAGGAAAAAAAAAAAAAGGTGGCGCTGATTCATGGTGATGCGCTTCCCCCGAGGGAAGCAGTCCACACTTCCCCTACTACGGTAGTGGGATGAAGAAGAATTCCAATCCAATCCATCTTTGTACAGACCCTTTTTCCCGTTCCCTATATCTTTGAAATAACTTTTCTGATGTACTCGGGATGTTCAAGCAATGCAGACTTTATTATTAAGTGACACAACTTACAGTTCAGATAATTACAGTCAAAATGATATATCTTTGTTGAGTTGGTCTAACGTACATATTCATACATGTACATGAGTGACCTCCAATAAGGGTCAAGGTCATAATGGCTTTGCCGTTCTGGTTAAGATTTGTTGAAAGGTATTCCTGACCAGTCGTTGCACCAGTATGAACTGAGGAAATGGAGAGATTCTGCTAGTTCCCCTTTTCACCACAATGTCTTTTTTTCTTTTTTTTTTTAAGAATGATCTACTCCTTTGTGGATGTCATAGAGCTTTGTATGGCTTTTTGCCTTTTGATATTGCATCTCCTGAGTTGCCTTCTTTTTGCAGCTGATTGAAAAGCCACATATATGTTTGATTATTATACTAATACACAAACTGTGGACAGCATATGCCCCAGCGCAATATTATATACTTGTATTATTTGTATGTATGTTGTATATAAATTTTGTCCTTGGTACAGATAGTCTTAAATGGGTAACCGCTACTTAGTTGTCTCAGAAAGAGGGTGACATGAAATACATTTCATGTCGTTGTGACCATATCTTGTTTTCACATGGCATACATGCCATTAAGTCCCTAAATACCAAGGAATCTGGTGGAGTTTTAAGTGAGTAAGGGGTGGGAGTTTTAAGTGAGTAAGGGGTGGGTTTTTGGAACAGTATGTCTAATCAGTAATGTATGCATGCTGTGTGGTCACACAGTGTTCACATTTAGTGTGACCACGTTGATGTTCCCGTTCATACTAACCACGTGTAACTTGCATTTATCTGATCACTCGCAGCAAAGACCTGACTGGTGTGAAAGTGGCTGATATTATTGTGAAAGTGGTAGTCTGAAATATGTGCCTGTTCTAGTCTGCATTTCAGCTCAGTTGTCTTTTTTTTTTTTTCCTTGTGGTGATCTTTTTTTCAATTTCCCTTCGAGGGACGAATAAAGTGATATCTAATATCTTATCTTATCTTATCTTATCTTATCTTGAATATCCTGTCAAAGTTTCATTTTAATTTTGTACATACAGTTTATTATTAATTGTACATAGGTAATTACTGTACATCCCCAGACTGTTACACCAGAGAACCGAAATGAACTGCATTAGTGAGATGTCCAAATGTAGATGATGTAAATATGGCTTTATCAGTGATGCAAGAGTTAATCCATTACCTCTTATGACTCTGACTTGTAAAATGAATCAGGATTCTGCAGCACCGCTCATAATTTTTGCTGTTACAACGGACAGAATTTTGTTGTGCACTGTGCTGTATATGTTCAGTTCGCTCAGATAAAAAGAGGATTTTGCTTGTATTTTTTCTATCTTTTTTAATTTCTTGATTTTGTGTTATCTTGTTGAATTTTTTTTTTTACCTTGCGGGAAATTCAGGCTTTCCTGTGACAGTGGCGATGTTCATTCAGTAGCGCACCGGCTAAGTCGGACATGCTACCTATTAGGCCACTGGTCACCTTATTTTATTATTGTTATTATTATTATTATCATCATTATTATTATTGTTTGTTGATGACAGTTTACCTCTTTTCCACACAGAAATTGCGGATGACCCAGTATGATGCCAGTATGAATCATATGATGCCAGTATGAATTGACCATGTGACCATGTAAAATTGTACATTTGCCAGTATTGTGTGACATGCACTTTTAGTCCTCATTTTAGATATGTGCCAAAGGTTATGTTGTTAGAACTGATTTCTTGTGGACAAGATTTAAATGTTTACCATCAGTTTTGGGCTTCATTCAGTGTTCAGCGTGAACCTTGGATTAAAAACAAATTATGTTTATTTATTGTTTTTTAATTGAAAGATTATTGACTTTTTTAATTAATGGGATTCCATTTGATCCTTTTTGAAGGGTAAACTATTAATAATGATATTGTGATCATTAGATGCTTTAACCCCAAGGAATTTCTCATTTCTCTTCATTTCACTTAATTTTTGCCAGTAAAATACGTGTGGTAATAATTAGAATTGTATTGTCATACCCACCATTATTTCCGTGAATGCTGGACCACAAGGTATTAATTTTGGGCAGTTCACAACCATAAAGATTGAAAGGAACAAACTTTTGTACAAACTGGACAATCGGGTGGCAAATATTGTACAGTATGTGCTCTCACAATACCACTACAAGAGTTGCACATTGTTTATCTATGGAAGTATACTTGTGGTGCCACAAACTATGAAAGAGTGTTCAAAATGCTAGAGAAATGAATGTTTTCTTTTAATCTTCTTTTTTTTTTTTTTTTTTTTTGCGCCTGCATTGAGACATTTATCGAGTTAACAGTTATCGAGCGGCCTAATGTGGGTTTTCTCTCATCATTTTCTGCATGACACACTTGTCTCAGCATAGGTGAAATTTTGCAGTTTTAGACCAAATGTTTGTGGAAGAGCGGCTTTAGTAGCATTTCGTGGAACGGTGCATAGTAAGCGCCCCACCAAATGCACATGCTCATCTTACTACATGTACCTGTCTGAGTCTTTCGCTGCACCTGATTGTTGCATGTGCAAGGTAACATAATCATCTTGTGTAAAACAGGACAGAGTAATAAGTGCGGGTGACAGATTCAACTGCAAGAACGATATATGCGTCAGTAACTTGGCAGAGACAGAGTAGCTGTATGTTTGGTTGTGCCCTCAAGAGCTTTCGCACGAGTGCCACCTGTCAAGTGTGTCGTGCAGAAAATGAGAGTGAAACCCATTTAGTAGATGTGATAGGTTTCATTGCCAGCTCTCAATGTAGGCGAAATTTCAATTTTCTAGCATTCTGAGCCGCAGTCTAGCCCCGCTAGTCTTGAGAATGGGATAAGGGGCATAATTTGATGAAATTTTGTAGAACGTACTTCTGTAATGAAATGTGATTGTTTCCCTTGGGCAATTCCACTTTTCCACTTGCTCAACGACCTTCCGCGACTGTGCTCAATGTACTTTTTCAGTTCCTATTGAAAAACCATAATTTTATGTGTTTCACGAAAACAAGAGTGTTGAATGTTCGATTTGACTGTATGCATGTCCGCGGTTATGCTTTAAAAAAAATTTTGTTTGGAAGAACCACATTCATTATTGAAAACAAGCATGCTGAATTTCAGTTTCCACTTTGACTGTGCATGTCCCAAGTTTTACTTATTACAGTTTTTGTTGAAAAAAAAAATCAACATGTATTTCATGAAAGCAAGATTGTTGGATATCCGCTTAAACTGTATGCATGTCCCCGTGTACGCCGGAAGGAATAAACGGATTTAACTGTATGCATGTCCCCGTGTACGCCGGAAGGAATAAACGGATTTAACTGTATGCATGTCCCCGTGTACGCCGGAAGGAATAAACGGATTTAACTGGACTGAAGTTCATTACATGTTCCCTGTCTTGGGCTGTGTGCTGACTCCTTAAAAAAGAAAAGAAAAAAGATCATCCATGTGGTTGTGGCAGTCTGTTTCCAAAGGCGTGTGTGCTTGCGTTGTGAGGACTTGTTCTCAGTTCTAATGACCATTTTGGTCTACTCTCTTTCCTTTTGTGTGTGTGTGGGTGGGGGGGGGGGGGGGGGGGGGGGGGGGGGGGGGGGGGGGGGGGGGGGGGGGGGGGGGGGGGGGGGGGGGGGGGGGGGGTGGGGGAGGGGCTGACCAGTGTTTGTTCACCGCACTTACAGATACTTGTTGAGCGTTTGATGCTTGACTTCCTTGTTTTCCTTGTAAGTAAAATAAACGAACGAATAGACAGCACTATATTCCAAGTCAGCAAAGCCATTCCCTCCAAGGGGAAAGCCCCAACTTTTCTGAAGAGAACCGTGTCAAAATTATATTAAAAAAAAAAAAAAAGCATCCTAGATGATAGAGGAAATCCCACACACTGCACGGTGCATGACAATTGTGCAGGTGGTGACGGTTGAGACGCGCGTGACTGGGGAGACAGTGAACGAATTTTCGCCTGTAGAAAGTGACTGGGGTGAAGGCTGTGATTAGATGCGCCGTATTAGTCACGGCTCACGAGTTAGCGGTGGGAGCAAGAGGTTCGTAGAGGAACGAAGGATGTGTGTGTGTGTGTGTGTGTGTGTGTGTTGTGCGTGCGTGCGTGCGTGCGTGTGTGCGTGTGTGTGTTTGAAAGGGGTGTGTGGATTTGCATCCTCTCTCTCTCTCTCTCTCTGGTTTTGTTTTGTTTTTTGCACTTGATGTTTGTTTTACTTAATTTTGTTCATGTAGATGTTAGCAAAGACAGGTTTGCAATTTGGGCCTGCGCGCCTGTAACCTCTTTCCTAGGAAAATAAAGTCAGTCAGTCAAATCAGTCACTCTCTCTCTCTCTGTCTCTCTCTCTCTCTCTGTCTGCTTGTGTACGGGAATGGGAGTGTGTGTGCGTGTGTGTGTGTGTGTGTGGGGGGGGGGGGGGGCTTTCAGAACACCACTACAGGGTGATCATCGACAAGGGAAACTGAAACTGAATGCCCTGTATGTTGGTGCAATTTGTCCTCGTGTCCAGAGGATAATTATACTTGCAACAATACCCGTTCACTTTGATTGAAAGCGCAAATTCAGCTGCACTCACTGGAAAACGGCCTATCAATGTAAATCGTTACGCAAACGCAGTAAATAAAGAAAGTCGAGGAAAAAAATGATGAAACCCACCACAGATTAAGTTGATAATGATGATAGTACAACAAGAACAACAACAACAACAACTACTACTACTACTAGGACTAGTACAATTACTACTACTGCTGCTGCTGCTACTACTACCACTACTTCTACCACCACTATACTGTTACCACCACTACTACTGCTGTTACTGCTACCAGTACCACCACCATTACTACTACAACCACCACTACTACTACCACTGACTACTCCTACGATTACCACAGCCGCGAATTAGTATTTGTGGCTTGCGCGGCTTTAAGCCCTAAAAACTCACTCACTCACCCTACGATTACCATTACCACTACTACTACCACTACTACTGCTGCTACAACCACAACAACTATCACTACCACTGCTGCTGCTGCTACTACCACTAATAATAATAAGCTGATTAACATAGGCGCTTTATCCCAAATATTTGGCTCAAAGCGCCGCGAGCTAAACCCAACACGCACGCTCACGTGAATCACACGCATTCTCTCACAAACTTGACATGAACACATTACATTCACGTGGTACAAAGGGCCAGCTCAGCGGCAATTTAAGTTTTATAATATTTAGATTTGCATTTATTTGTTACATTTTGTAGGCTGAACATTTCCTAAGCATACCACTACCACTGCTACTACCGCTTCTACTACTACTACATGTACTACCACCACCCCACTGTCAGTCGATGATGACAGTTATAAGGGAGACGCAAAACTGAACCACGTATGGGCTATGTTGGTCAGTTCTTCTCCGTTACATCATCTCCAGCAATGATTTCTCGTCAGAGGTACGTATGCGACTTAGGGGGAGGGGGTGGGAGGGGGGGGGCTGTTCATGTAAACACTGTACTATTTCCGAGAAACCCAAAAGCAAACTAAATATTCAGATTCAACTTGTGACTCAACCCATTGACACGTACGCATACATTGTCAAGTAAGCCCGATTTGGAGCGTACGTAAGAGTCAGGAAAGAAACTGCTTCTACAAAACGCGCGACTAGGCCGTTCCGGGAAATAAAATAATCTACGAGAAGAATTGTCGCGTGAGGTAGAAGAAACTTGATACACTGTAGTCACCTTATATTGGTACGTTTGTTTATGTGCTTGTTCGTTTGTTGTTTTCTATAACGGGGAACTGGGATGGCTGAATGGTAGAGCGTTAGACTTTCAATGCTCGGGTCGTGAGTTCGAATTCCGGCTGGGGCCAAATATTTGTGCTGGCCTTTTTCTCGTTGCCCTGTCAGTCTTTCATATCACCCAAACGTGGTGGAAAAGGACGTTAAACTCCCAAACACCCACCCATCCACCCTTGTTTTTCTAAAACAACGACCCCCCCCCCCAAAAAAAAAGAAAAAGAAAAAAAAGTACATGTTTTATGCCCGATCTGGTGTACTTCAAACTTCGAGATCAACAGTCCGCTTGGTGCGTCGGCGTTCTGAACACGCTAATACATAATCTCCCCCCCCCCCCTCCCTTATTATCTGCCATAGTAGTGAATGATACGTGGAAAACTGGTAAACCCTACCTTGAAAAAAAAAAAATTAAAAAAAAAAAAAATCTTCAGATTTTTCTCTGCCAACAGTCGGTTCTCAGCACTATCCTGCGATCTGATCTTCTCCTCTACAAAATTCCAGAACACACATAATTAAATAGACGCGGCATCTGACCTCATATGGCGTGTCTTTTGACTACAGTAGCGAGTCAGTGATACTTGTATAACACATAAGCCGCCCCTACCTTATATCACTAAAATTTAAAAAAAAAAGTCTCCAGTTTTTCCTTTACGTACAGTCGATTCAGTCTTAGCATTCAGTATTCTCTACTACAACATTCCAGAACAAGCACCGCGGGCAGCTGGATAAGCTGAATGCGCGTCTGATGTAAGATATAGCGTCTCTACTACACCACGCTATCAGGCACCTGAAGGCA
Organism: Batillaria attramentaria; assembly: GCA_018292915.2. Lineage (NCBI taxonomy): Eukaryota > Metazoa > Mollusca > Gastropoda > Batillariidae > Batillaria > Batillaria attramentaria. The sequence continues at coordinate 621,201 of JACVVK020000233.1, forward strand.
ACGCGTTGTCACCTTTATAACAAGACGTCGACGCTTGAGCCTACTGCAAACTGTTGCGGAATGCGAAAGTGCAAACATGTTAAGAGCGCGACGATGAACCCTCGATTTGTCCGGAAAGAAAATACCCTGTCTCTTGTATGAGAACGGTCTGCGCGCAGCACACTTTCACAGGTGCAGTTTAGTTCTTTCCTTTTTCTTTGGTCTCCACAACTTTTGGCCCACATACATGTAAGGTTTGTTTGAAAGCACTGGCAGAAAAAAAATACACAACTCTCATTGAAAGACATAAAAAAAAGTCTGGCTCATTCAGTGTTTGACGTTAGCCAAGTCTGCGGTGATATTCAAAGGGGGGAGACGAGTGAGGCCCTGCCGGGGACAGAAAAGCCCTCGGTGAACTCTCGTCCCGACAAACTCTGCGTCGTTTCCCGAAGTTTTCGGCCTGACTGCGTCATGAAGTCACCCTTAGCGAACATAATACGACGGCTTTGGTGAGAAACAGCGCAGAAACGTCAATTACGGCTCTTAATTCGATCAGTTACAGCAGCGACGCCATTTCATTTCTGGTTGGATCAATGAAAGAGCAGACAGACCGCCTCCTGCGCAGGACCCCAGTATTATCACCTGGCCGAAAATTCGGCTACACTCGGTATAGTCCGTCAGCCGGCGGTGCAATACTCGGGAGTCACAAACGTCACCTGGCAGTCTCGGCAAATCTCCGGTCGAAGTGCTAGGGTGAGGGAGAGGGGCTCTAAAATCCCACCGGTCGCAATGACCGTGTGCTAATCTTTCGTCAGTGGTTTCATTCACGGGAATTGTGCCTGGACGCAGTGACAGAAAAAAGGGGGTGTGGGAAAAATCCTCCAGTGTTGACAAGTTTCAAGAACTCGCCAGCGCTCTTACAGGTAGAAGCAAGCAAAGCATGGAGAGGGTCTCTACCTGGGAAACGTGTCGTCTGCTAAAGTTCGATTTCACTGACTTTTCTACTTCAGCTGTGTCGTCGTCGAAAACACACCACCGCCGCACCATGAAAGGTCTAAGTTTAAACATGCGCACATGTGTCAGCGTGTTGTGTGTTCTGTTCGTGTTCTTGTCAACTTGCGTGGCCCCTTCTTTAGCTGCGTGTCACGAAAAAAGTTTGGAGGAGAGAGAGGAGATGGCGAATGTGGTCGTCACGGGCACAGTTAAAAAAGTGATGGTAGAAGACAAAGCCATCAACGGAGGCATGTATAGAAGTGAGATCGAAATCAAACGGATCTTCAAAGGTGATAACGTCGTCAACTCTATACCGCACGTTGTAACGGACAAGATTCGACATCACAAAATGGTGATGGTAGATGGTTTCGGAGACCCTCATATCTGTGACAACGAGGTGCATGAGGCGGATACCAAAATATTTCTGCTGAACAAGGGATACAATGGGGAGCTCAGGTTAAACTCCAGCATATTGCCAATCACGCTGTCAAACTTGGATTATACCGAAGCCGCCGTGAAAGGTAAGGACTCATAATGGTGTGTGTATGAATGGGGCGGGGTGCATGGTGGATTTGGCGTACAGGGGTACACGCATGTGTTGGCTGGTGGGGTATACGTTGGTTGGTGAATGAATTAATAAAGGGCCATATTATATCGTATCTGTCAGCGCCTTCAAAAAAAATAAACATGTACGTATCAAGTCCTTGAAACACAGACACAGAAACACATAGACACAGACACAGACACACACACACACACACACACACACACACACACACACACACACACACACACACACACACACACACACGAGATAAAGACCGAAACGAGCACAGCTGATCGATCTGTTCGAATTCGGCCCAACGGTGGTTTTTAAGTCGTTTATCTCGGAAGAAATGCCTGATAAAGAAAGTGCGCATTTTATGCATCGGTGTTTAGTCGACAGTGGGGAAACACTGACTGGCAAATTTGCCAGCCCGAGTCGAAGCGTATTGTGTTTGTCGTGTGTGTGTGTGTGTGTGTGTGTGTGTGTGTGTGTGTGTGTGTGTGTGTGTGTGTGTGTTTGGAAAAAAAAGACAACACAAAAAACAACTGACGGATTACACAGAACACTTAATCAGTGTTTGTAAAGTTTGTCTCGTCCACATCTCGCGATTCAAATCGGGAAAAGCAAGATAAGACATTAGTACTGATTCAAAGAAGCACACCACATGCATATTACTTACCATAGGAAGTGGATAAGAGCCATATCAAGTTTCTCTTTGAATCCAGTTTAACCTACGACAGTTACCAGGGTCGAAAAAAGCTGTTTTTTTTTCAGTCTGTGAAAAGTTCTTGATTACGACAGTGACGACACTTGTAATTAAAGAAAAATGTATCTCTGTGCGTAAGCAGAAACCTTCGGGACGAACACTCTCTCTCTCTCTCTCTCTCTCTCTCTCTCTAGGACCTAGGAGCTGTCTATCAATAGTGGAATGTCAAGTGTAGTATGTGTAAACAGCGAGACGCCATAATCTACTTTTAACGGTACTCCCCTCGATTACCGTCCTGTGAAAGTATCACACACACACACACACACACACACACACACACACACACACACAGAGAGAGAGAGAGAGAGAGAGAGAGAGTTGACCGTCAGGTCAGGAAAACGACTATCAAGTCACAAACCGCCAACTACGGTCTAGATTCACACTGCATTCATGTCTCTCTCAGGTATGCTATACCTCGTCATGTCAAGCTTCCCGACCAGACATGCAACAATCAAATTTAGCACATGGTTTTACTTTGTAGCTGTCATTCTAGCCCTGTAAGAGCCTTGTATCAGATAACACGCCGATGATCTGACTGGCTTATGCGGTAAGGTAGCTAATTTATGTACAGGTGTTTGCTCAGCTTTGCTTGACGAGCAGGACAGGTGTAGTGTATGCGGAGAAAGCAGAAGAGAGGAAGGACAGGTCCGTGTCATACACCAGCATGTTTGTCAGAAGGAAGACACTTTGTAGGAATGTAAGACTGTACATAGTGCGCTGCATGTTTTGTACGAAGCACTTCAGTCACGGCGTGAAATTTCTCCGAAGTAATTACACGCAGAGAAATGCGTAATATGCGCTTGGCCCAGATACCTTTCATTCATTCTTGTGGATTTTTTTTTTAAATCCAGATTCCTGGGTTTCTAAGTTTCGATTGTCAGAAAAACGAGTTAAAGTTTGTCAAAAAGTGCTAGGCCTACAACAGAAAAGGTGTTTGACGTGTTTTCGCATCGTTCTGTCACTAACCATTGTGAAAACAACTGGATCTCAAGGTTCAAATGTCTGTATGTGTGTTGTCATTTTATCATAATTATTCATTTTTTTTCAGTTCGTTTCGGACATTTGGTTAACCCGCCGTTTAGTTTGCTCGCATTTACATGTCATTTCCCGACCTGCACATAAACATTACCATTTCACGGTCGACTGGCAGACACATTATTTAAAGAAACCATTGCTGGTTGGTTGGCTAGGGTTTTATCGTCCCACGCCACAACGGGGTGATTGGAGACGGCCCTAAGGGGTAGGTTGTGGGGAAGGGAATAGCTACCCTAACTGAACAATCCAGCTGAACACTTATTCAATCCAGTCAGACTGCCGGGTCGGCCACATTTTATGTATCCTTGACAGTAATGGACGAGTTAAACAACAGATCCAGTTCACCGTCAGTGGAACGGGGCAACGTGAAAAAGGCTTGTACAAATTTTTGGCCCTGTCGGGATTCGAACCCGGGATCTTTCGATCTCGAACCCAACACTCAAACCGTCGGGCCACCGACTCCTCCTGAAACCATTGCTACCATTAACAAGGCTTTCTATGCATGGAGAATCCAGTTACGGGACAGTTGCGCGTCTCCGCCCCAGGCAGTCTGTCGTAGATATAGTAGGGTTCCGAATGAAAAACAATGACGTTTGATGACCGTGCAAACGAGGAAAACTCAACCGTTCGTATACGGCGTCTGCCGTGTTTGACGATTGTCGAGGGTGGCAATGCGTTTTGACTCCATCAGCTAAACGCAGGCCTGTCTGTGCATGAATGTGTGCATGTGGTGCACCTGTCTTAGTGATGTGATGCTAGACAGCACCAAACCAGTTCAAAACGATTTATGAGCCTTAAAAAAAATGGTATCAATGGGGCCTTTAAATCGAAACACCAAAAAAGTCCAAACCACGCTTAGTGGACAACACAAAGACAAAATTAATTTATCCCGAAATTTTCGGCCCGCAACGAGACTTAAATATTAGTTGGCACACGGACAAAGACAAGGACAGCGCTACTTACCGCGATCAGTTTATTGAGATCAGTGACAAAACGTACACGCCGGCCGCCCCTTACGTTTTGACTGACATTCTTTCAATGTTTAACATAGTTGAAAGTGACACTTTAATTTCCCTTCCGCGTGGCAAGGACAAGTTGCCCGAGGGGTGACGAGTGACTGTGGGGGGATTGTGGTGAGGACAGAGATGGGAGGACATATTTTGTATGTTTATGTGTGGCAGAAATAGTAAGCGAAATATGTGGGACGCGAAAAATGTGCTCACCTTGTTAAAACTGTTTATGGTTGACTTGCATCGCCGCTGTGACGGTTTTTGTGGCATGCATGTCAGTGTGTGAGAAGGTGATGACAAGTGTTGCGCTCTCTTGTCCTCGTAAACGTTTCATCGTCGTCACCACCCCCCCCCATCCCCCTCCCCCCCAACACACATACATACAGATGCACGCGCGCGCGTACACACACACACACACACACACACACACACACACACACACACACACACACACACACACACACACACACACACACACACACACGGCACACACACACAACACACACACACACACACACACAGAGGTTACATGTGCACATGTGCGCGACTGACGTATCGACAGAACTTTCACTGCCGGCTACGTAAAGGACAAAAAGCTGAACACGGTAAACAGCAAAAACAACCTGACAACCAAAAATGGACCCTATGCCTATAATTATATGCCGTTTATGACGGCCACAAACCTTTTATTTCTCAGCGGCGACATAAAAACCTGCCTTTTGCCCCCAAACCACCCATGGATACTGTCCTTTGATAGGGGCCACCATCTAAATTGCAGTTTTATGATTTGATCTCGGATAGCAGAACTCACCTTCGTTCGGCCGTGTGAATTGCTTACTAGTAGGGATGGTTTCTGTGGAGAGCGACAAATGGGAAGATCGGATGCTTTACGACTTGGCTGCCATTTGAGCTTCATCAGTCTCAACCCTGTTCCGGGTCCGTCGATAACTCTAGGCCCCTGCGACGACGGCCAAGTCGGGCTAACCGAGACCGAGCCGAGCTAAGTGATACCTAAGAAGAAGAAAAAAAAAAAAAAACCCTCGGTGACAAGGAAAGTGGACAGCTGCGAACAGCTTTGAGGTTCCCGTGTTATTTCACAGTGTGCACAAAAGCGGTGAAAACTGTCGCATTCACCAGCACAGTGAATAAGCCCTACCCCCGCCCCCCCAAAAAGTGTAGTAGGGTTTGGGTGGCCACACTACTTTTCTGTTGCTTGTTTTTCCCTCAGTCCTAACCAAGTGGCCTTAATTTATCCTCTATGCAATTCGCGGTTTTTTTTTTTTTTTTTTTGCTTTTTCATTTATTGACATACACTTATTTAGGAGGGCAGTTATGAAAGGGGCGTGTGGGGGGCCGGGCGGGGGCAGGGGGGTAGGGGGATGACAGCGCGCGCGGATAATAGTGTAAACGACTCGCGCCTATTTCTATGTCATTGACTGATGACACACGGCGTAATGGAGCGAGAGAAAGCTTGATTGTATTTGTCAGCGTAATGTTTCGCCTGCGGCCACACACGTAACATAATAATGAATTTATGACAGCCGGCTACAGGCACACGGAGCGTCATCTCGGATACGCAGACAAACGTGGCAGAATGCAATCGTCGTAATCAAAGTACGTATCTCCTCTATGCTAGCATAGAGGAGATACGTACACTGAGGACTTCCGAGTCTTCTGATGGACAAGGGAAAACGACAAGCATGATTTATCAGTTCCATGCTTTCCTTCATCTCATAATTTGCTTTAGAACAGTCAACGAAAACTAAATATAACTAAACCCGCCTGACGTTGTCTAGCTCTTGTCAGTTAAGTTACTTTTCAGAACACACACACACACACACACCACACACACACACACACACACACACACACACACACACACACACACTAACAAAGCACAACCGACCGATCTGTCCAACGGCGTTTTTTTGTTTTGTTTTTGTTTTCTTGTTTTTTAAGTCATTTATGAGCACACACACACACACACACACAAAGATAACAACTACTAAAAGACCCCCCCCCCCCCCAACACACACACACACACCCTCCAAGCAACAAACAAACTTACAACAAATATCGTGAAGTGACGCAAAGTCCCGCTTTTTGTCGTAGCCTCACAGCTATATCGGCCTACAGACAGTTATTTAGGGTTAAACGCCGCGCAAGCAACAAAGACTATTTCGCTGCTACTACCACATACAGGCAGACAGGCAAAAATTCCAAAATATCTTGGAAACGGTGCAAAATAAGACGGGTTCTCTTCGACCTGGCTGTCTTAATCTGATGAGCCTCTGCCCAGGCTTTTATACCACCGCTTGCCTAGTCAGTCTTTGGAAAAGGTCTCCAATAGTCGTTTGCGATAGAATGCTTTACGGCCTGGATTTGAGGGAGATCAGCTATTAAGGCCGAGGAGAAAGAGATCCCGTTACTTCAGAAACAAAGGACTTACGCTTATATACTCCACCTTGTGAACTGGTTTCGCTGTGCTGGTTTCAAGTGTCTGCTTACAGTGAATCGGTAAAACCAAAACATGGTCTACTCTTTATTTCCGTCTAACTTTGTCAACTAGTGAAGAGATTAGCTGCCATCATTGTGCTGTATTGTCTGTACTTTACGAGTCCCCAACCCAGCAGTAAAATTTGATTTTACGTTCATTCAGAACACAAACAATATGCAGCCCAACAAAAACTGTTGTTGTTCGGCAGTGCAAAGTATTAATTGTTCTTGGGAAAGTACGCGATACGCGTCGAGTGGAAGAACGGGGATGGAAATACCGCGCGGGGGGCAGTGCGCGCGAATCGCCGGCTCCTTCCTGGTCGCAGCCCTACTGGCCTGTTAGCGCGTTTTGCCACGAGCATGTACATACATCTAATAATGTGTGTGTGTGTGTGTGTGTGTGTGTGTGTGTGTGTGTGTGTGTGTGTGTGTGTGTGTGTGTGCCATGATCCGGGTTCCAGAATAATCTGGAAACAAAAATGCAAAGACACCCAGGCTAAACTGGCTGACGTATCTACTATGAGATATGTTTTTGTGCCCCTGTTGACGCAGTGTATCAGTGAATAATGTGCGTGTGTGTGTGTGTGTGTGTGTGTGTGTGTGTGTGGTGTGTGTGTGTTGTGTGGTGTGTGTGTGTGTGTGCGCGCGCGCCTGCCGGTGTTCGATGTTATTTGGCTATGTCAGTATACATCCATTGCAAGCGGTCGTCGCGTCAGTGCCGAGGCCCCGTGGTAACCAGAATAATGTCCATATCAAAGCGTTCTCTTTTGCACGGTATTGTGTTTACAATAAGACTGAGAATAAAGTCTTGTTGATGTGCGGAGGGGTGGGGATGGGGCAAGTGACTGGTTGTCGGGGGCGATCATACTACGACTTTTAACACTGCGTAACGTCACAAGGCCCCGCAACACAGTGACAACAACGACACCACCAACAACAACGTCGACGACAACAACACCGAAGAACAACCACAGCAGCTAATGATTATGAGGGCAGTGAGACCATATCCTACAAAGAATATGCAGCGGAGCGTACATTAGTGTAAGTAATAAATATACAGCCGGGATTAATGGTACACGATCTTTACTCTTACGCCATTAAAACTTGATAGTATATCTTTACGGACATTATGTTAATTTTCTCATGAATGCACTATTTTTAGCGCCAGGAATACATTACGGTACCAAGCACAAGTTTACAAACTGTCAACCCTGACACTGAAGGCCTGCTTTTGGCTAAAAATTAGCATTTTAAGATGTCGGGCGAAAAGTAGTGAAGTGTGTGAAAGCACGGAACTCAGCTGAAAACTTGAAGAAGACCTGGCCCGGTCGGATGAGAGTAATTAAAGTTTAACTAGTCAGTAACTCAGAGAGCCCAAAAGGTAGAGACATCTGTGAAGACACTAGGTGGATTGGTACTAACTGGTACACTGGCACGACCAATTTTTTTTTTTTCAGCAAGCGTCACTTCCACGCTTCACTCGTCTCTGGTTTACTCAGGCTAGCATTCTCCCATCAGAGTATCTGGAAACTAACTCTCCGTTACGTGCCCGTAAACACACGCATTTGTATACCCCAACACACAACATGGACACTGATTTCTCAAAATGATGTTGTTATTATTAAATGCAAAAGAACACTCAGTCGGGCTTGGCACTTTAGACAGATTCTGTATTAAATCCGATAACTATTACGGGATACCGTCTTGTTTGCAGACGTTTTCATGTCCAGTGTATACCTCGGTCACCCGACCACCTTAAACCACACATGACCTCCCAAGCGGTGTTTTGGGGACAGACGCGACAGAGAGCGTTCAGTTCGCACAGTTTATGCAGCTTGCACAGTCCGAAAATTATCACTGGATACCGGTCTTGTTTTCCGACGTTTCCATGTTCATGGTCGTGTATACCTCACCCGACCACCGCAAACCACATACGACCTCCCACGGGATGTTTTGGGGACAGACGCGACAGAGAACGCTTAATTCCCGCAGTTTATGCAGCTTGCACAATCCAGCTTGGCGCGAGGCATTAAGTCGCCCCGTCTCCGTCTGCCATGCAGCGCGATATTACGAGCGCGTAAACTGCAAATAACGGGATTTACAACCTGAGGCAAGTTTCGCTGAATGAAATCTTTCAGTGTGGGTTGGTCAGCGTCAGGGGGAGTATGAGTATGCAGTTAATTTGTTTAGTGGTGTTCGATTCAGTCGCCAGCAATGCATTTCAACTCAAGGACAGAAGAAAACACCTGAAATATAACAGATTGTGCGCCTAGGATACAACACGGGATTTAGCCAAAATGGAGGCGCGTCAGTGTTTCCGGCGCTACTCGGGTCAAAAAGGGAAAAAATCGACGGTGACTGCTGTCACGTAAAGGAATATATCTGACATATAATAATAAATAATATTAACAATAATTATATTTTTGCACAGTGGCGAGTTAGAAAGACATTTTGTAAGGAGAGTGTTGAATTGGCACTTTTGTAACCGCCCAACTCTTTTTTTTTTTAATTTTAATTTTTTAAGTAAAGTATCGTGAAAATTTAGGGGAGCCGGGATAGCCAAATGTTAGAGCGTTGGACTCTAAGTGCTCGGGTCGTGAGTTCGATTCCCGGCTGCAGCCAAATAATTGTACTGGCCTTTTTTTCTCGTTGCCCCGTCTTTGATATCACCCATACGTGGTGGAAAAGGACGCTAAACTCCCAAACACCCACCCACCCTCGTGAAAATTGACTCAGTAACTGCACTTGGTCACCAAACACATTATACCCAAGTCCACTTGTGAAAAAAAAAACAGCTTAGCTGACAGTTCTCCGCCTGTATACCGCCATGCTTCGGCGCCACTGCTATCATACAGCCAAGCGTGACAAAATAGTGGTGTCTCATTCGAAAAGCGCGTTGCCTCTTGAAGCAGGCGGGTACTAAAGCGTGCACTATACTCTCCTTTAAACAGACTATTGTCAACGTCGCCGCAGTCTCGCTACAGTGCTGCTTGCTTTTTTAGTTGCCTGAAGCCGCTGAAGCTGGAGCGTTTTCATAAAGCAGACTAGTGCTCTACCATCATTTGGTAGAATTGCCAAAGCCCACACCAGGAGACTTCAGCTCCGCGTGATTCAAATGTCTAACCCACAGGTTCAAAGTCAGTAATTTCTAGTATTGCCGTTGTTAAATGTTTTGATATGTAGATGTGTTATCAAGCGTTTTATGAAGACGTTTTGCCAGTTTTGGTCAAAGCTGTTTCTCTCCCCGGCCATGATGACGTGGACTGGTTGTAGTGATTTCAAACCTACGTCGTATGATTTGTTTGTTTGTTCCCCCCCCACGAGTATTGTCTAAGACATGATTTACTGACACGATTCGCTTCATTACATTCTTAGTTGTTTCTGACGTGGACTGGCCGTTCCGTTTTGATTTCGAACTTTTGTTGCTTCACTGCTTTTATTTTCCGTAACCATTGTCTAACATTTTGCTGTATTACACATTCCATACTGTGTCAGAAGTTTTAGAAGAACCCCTGTGAGCAAAAGTGTTTCGGCTGACTTCTTACCCCGAGACTTTTCCCCCTCAGTGTGACCCTTTGATGGTCGCTGTACTGAAAACGCCAAGTGTTATCTTTTCAGGCGGAGGGGTATCGGACTAAGCGTGACTGCGGACTTACTGAATGGACCTACATGGTTGTGTGAGTTCTATTGCGAGTACTTAATGAATCGTACAGTGGCCAGGCTTTGGGAGGACGCCGCGCTAAGACTTCCGCAGGGACTATCACGGTGGTGGTGTCTGCTCACGAGGGCTTAGTGGTTAGTAAATAGACGCTTACTGTCGGAGTGTCCTTTATCCCTGAAGTATAGATTTTTAAGTCTTGGGGCCGTTTAGTGATTGCTTGCGTTAATTTCCGAGTCGTGCCACAAATGCATCTGCTTATTCGGTTACTCGACTTGAAACATTTTGTACTTTCGTACTCGACCCAGGAACATGTGCAACTTCTCTCAAAAAAACAAAACAAAAAAACAACCACCACCACAACAACAACAACAACAACCAACATCTAAAAACAAGACGACCAAGACGCCATCCCACGACAGAGAACTCCTTCACTTTCTATAGAATTTTGCAGAGACTTCTGTACTCATGTGACTTTGCCATTTCAAATAACGGATGGTACAGTGAAAAATGCGGACAGAAGTTACTGAAGTGAGCTCGTTTGTTCAGAATGTCGGCAAGGGGCCGGGGAACCGAACAAGCGGGTAGATATTTTGGGTTTTCAATGTCTGGGTTCGCGAGTTCGAATCTCGGCTGGGGAGCCGATGGTAGAGCACTGGGCTAGCTCTGAATGCCCGGGTCGTGAGTTCGAATCCCGGCTCGGGCCAGATATTTGTCTCGGTGCCCCGTCTTTGATATCACCTTTACGCGGTGGAAAAGTACGTTAAACACCCAAACAAACACGCAAGCTCCCTCGAATCTCGGCTGCAAGAACGTGTGCGTGTTGCCCCGTTTTTACACGACCCTCATCTGGTGAAAAAAGTACGTTAACCCCCATTATTGTCCCAGCCCGACCCCCCCCCCCCCCCCCAAAAAAAAAAAAAAAACAGCCTATCTGATGTCTAAAGTTTCCTTAGGTCTACACAGGGGGAGTCGGGGTAGTCGACTAACCAATTCGTTGAGAACTGCAGAGCTGGTAAAAGTAAATTTCTCAAGTGCACGAGTGTCCACGAAACCAGACGGGTTTTGTTACTGCCGAGTATCCGTATCTTCTGTACCGTCTCCTCTCAAAGCCCTCGGTATAAAAACCCTCACAAACCCATCCCTCCCCTCCCCCGCCCCCTCCGCCCTTTTTCCCGCCACACACAAAAACTCTCTTCCCCTCCTCCGACTCCAACTCGTCACCTTTTCTCAATATGCGGAATTGTCCGAGCATGAGACAGGTCGTGACCTCTGACCTTTCGGGTCGGGTCAGACACGGCCCGAGGGGAGGGGGAGGGGACTGCAGGGCAAGGCTCAGAATGCTTTTGTCGAAGGGACCTATTGGCAATGTAATTTCTTGTTTATGGGGTCGAGATAAATTTATGTCTTATGTCTTGTCTGTTTCCCATTTGGGGGGGGGGGGGGATACGCCTGTCACACAAAATGGGGACGGTGTTCTTATGCATGTATTGCCGGAAAAAAGACACTTTGCTTGACATAAGCTTAGCTTCTTGTGTCCAAACGAGATTTTTTTCTGAGGTGTTGTTGCTGTACTGGATCTATACACAGAAATTTTCCTTGATTATTTCTTTCTTTCTTTCTTTAGTTATTTTGACTGCCATTGGGTGATCCTTTAATCATCTTGCAGATATAAAGTATGTTTTTGCCACAAGGGGAAATGACATGCCAGCACGTCCCATGCAGGGGTGTCCGCGTGTCCAGCGGGTCTCTCGAGGTTAGGGGAGTGTGTGTGAATGGAACTTGTCGCGATGCTGTCACTTAGGGCGAGGGGACGAATGGCAATGGACAGCTAAGACGACATCGTCTGCGCGTGGACCCTTTCTGGTATTACTTATCACACACATATTTTTGGCTTTTTTGTTTCTTGTTCTTTCTTGTCTGGCAGCTTAAGCAGCCCTGCGTTGTTCCTTCAGATACGACCACAGTCATACAACTGACTGTTACTGCTTCATTGTTTGAAATTTTAAATAGGTTTTCAGGTTACTTTTTGTTGTTCTGGTAATACTCGTATACAGATATGTGTTCGGGTATGCTGTATCATGCATTAACCCATTACTTGTTTTCAGTAAGAGAGGGAGGTAGTGGTTGGGATGGGGGTGAGGGCGGGGAGGGGGGGGGGTGTCAGAATAGCGGAACTGGTAGAATGTTGGACTGTTAACGCTTAGGTTGTGAGTTCCGTTCCCGACTGGGATCCAAGATTTTGAATGGCCTTGTCTTGGCTGCCCCATGTATGATATCTCTCATATATGTGGTTGGAAAGGAGTTTAGTTAGTTAGTTAGTTAGCTAGTTACTTAAGGCTTAACGCCGCGCACGCAACAATTGTGTTTCGCGGCTAACACAGCCCCGTCCTGCCGAGCCCTATAAAACATAAAAAGTGCCAGGCTAAAACATGATGCAAATATATATATTAAAAGCAGAAATGAGATCCTGTACAAGAATAATACCTTCCAAGTTTTAGAGCAAGACTAAAAACTACATCACAAAGCGGGGTACACTGGAAGACTATATTTTGTAAAAGAGGGTTACACGCTTTCAGGAAACTGAAGTTGCTGTCAGGGAGGACATCCCTGAACAGCATCCTCAGTGAGCCCACACACAATAATGTTTGTTTTGTTTTATCTCGGGAAAGGAGTTTAACCACAACTAACTTACAAAGCAAACTTTCGAGTGACAGGGAAAGGCTTACTACACATGACACCAAAATTGCGAACATGACAAGCAGTGAAAACCAAACGCCCACACAACTGCGAACAAGCAAAATGTCACAAAAGTTGGCCAGAAGCAAACGCGACTTTATGTTTTCGTAAATGACACTACATACATACTCCTGGTATAAAACAAACGCGCCATCTTTGCAGTCTCACGTAGTAAAATTCCACAGCCGGTTAGTTTAAATCCATCTGTTGCGACGCCCGCAATATAGATTGCTTTTCCTGACAGTGTAGAAATTAGAAACGAAGCGGTTAATTCCTAGTGTCAGTTGAACAAGGCCTGCACAAGTGCACCTCCATGCTACAGTGGAAATTAATGTTGTCTGGTTTTTACAGGACATTTCTCCGAACACAGGCATCTGACAGTACATTCTCGCGATCTTTTTTTGTTTGTGTGTGTGTTTTGTTTCAGCGCATTTGTCTGTTTAATTTTTTTGCTTGGTTGTCATACTGAGCTGCATCACTTTTTGTTGTTGTTGTAGTAAGGTGTATTCTTGTACACAGGGCTATATTTCACTTTAACGTCGACTGACGCATAATGGGCATGGCTCAATTAAAGATACGCGTTACTGAAACGTGAAACAGACTGTTCAAAGCGTTTAAAACCACTAACCGTTTTAAACAAACAAACATACATCAAAACCGAAAACCTCGATTTGTAGGGAGACCAGAGATTGTCGATTTGACATTTCGAAATGGTCGCTTCAGTTTTGTTCCACTGTCCACCATTATTGTCCAGACGTTCTTGACTAGCCTCACAGCCTGTCTGAATTGCAGTATAGTCTAGCTGCAAGATAGTCAGCATAGTTAAGTGACAACTTGTGCCAAGTTATTCCTAGTCCTTGTTTTGCGACAACTGACTAGCCTCACAGCCTGTCTGAATTGCAGGATAGTCTAGCTGCAGGATAGTCAGCATAGTTAAGTGACAACTTGTGCCAAGTTATTCCTAGTGCTTGTTTTGCCACAACTTCCCAGTCGAATTTACAAAGTTACACGCCCTTATCTGCTTCTTTCTAAGCCAGCACGTTCAACCTACTAACCACCCAGTCAGAATGGATTTGCGCAAAGCCGCAGTAGACATTTCCTGACATCGCTCCATGCATCACATTCATGTTAGTGTATTTGTTTCCTGAGGTTGTATACAAAGTCCTCGCCTGGCACGACGGACGCAGCCAGCTTAAAAATTCTCTTTGTGCTGGGGTGAAGATTTATGAGGAACATTAACGCTGAGGAGAGGCACTCGCGACTAGGCTGCAGAAATACTGTCTAGGGTAGTAGGGAAGGTAGGAAAGGCTGAGACAATTAAGGTGGTGGTGGTATGTGTGAGTGCGGAGACCACGCCCCCCCCCCCCCCCAAAAAAAAAAAAAAAAAATCTTTTGCGTTCTTGTTTCGATTTTGTTTTGTGGCACCGCACTACAGACCCTCTCCTCCCCTATCACCCCTTCCCCCTCCCCCAACACACACACTTTTTTCCCCGGAAAAAACACTAAGGGATAGCACTCGTGTCGTGTAGTTACATCCCTTATCTTGGCCCAGTTTGCCTCAGCCGGACAACTAGAGCAATTTTTTTAAAATATAAGAGTGAGACTGTCAAAAAGGGAAACAAACAAAAAACAAAACAAAACAAAAATACTTACTCAAAACAAGCATCATCGTTATCGTCGTCACTGAGCAACAACAACCACAGCAACAGCTGCAACAACAATAAAAACAACAACAAAAATCAGCCAACCAACCAACCAATCAAACACACAAACAAAAACGTCCTGCGTATACGATTTTCTTGTAATTGTGAATTCGCAAACCCTCGCCCCTCGCCCCCCCCCCCCTTTTTTTTCCCCCTCTTGCCGAATGAAGGTCACTGGCGAAGCGGACAACCTCACTTTATTAAAAGCACGCACTTTTCTGACAAGGTCCCCACCGAAAATATTCAACCGAGCATGAGTAATACGCCGAGCTGATGTGTTGCATGGTGGTCCCACGTCGGCTTGCGTGTCTACAGGCGCGACCTGCCTTGAGCTTTTTATTCAACAACACCTTGTAGGTTACAGTGAGATTTTAACGATAGGGAGGGGGATCAGAACACTGTAGTGTGTGGGGAGAGGGGGGAGGGGGAGGGGGCTTCAAATAGGTAATTGGATTAGGGTTGATGTACTCGGTGGGGGATTAGGCGGGTAGACATTGTGTTAGAGAGAGAAAGAGATTTCATGTACAGCCGGCCAGGGAATATCTCGAAGAAAACTGAATTTTGTCATTCCATTGCAGCTGTTGTCTGTTGTCATATGGTTGATTCCCATCGCGATTTATGATGGAAACGTGATGTACACTTTGGAAACATTTTTAGCAAATACATTATACTGAACTAAACAATTGCAACTGTAAGTTGAGAGAGAGAGAGAGAGAGAGAGAGAGAGAGGGTCATTTCTCCGCTCGTTCACAGCACACAGGCGGAAATCACGCCAGTGTTTAAAAACCTTCGTTTGTGAGCGAAAAAATTTCAAATCTTGTAATCATGTGACCCTCCCAATGGAGACATTAAACTCGCCCCTGGGCCACTGGTTGCCCATAAACGTTTGTGCGAGTTCCTCCCATAACGAATTCTTCAACAAACCACTTTCAATACCACCGCGTTTCGAATAGAATTCTAAATCACACAACCTGCATGCGATACCCTCCCCCATAGTGTTCACAGTAACATAAACCCCATTACAATGCAGCCAGACATATAATCATCACATTCAGGAAGTCAAGTACCCGCTGGCTGAACAGCCCCCAAAAAGCTCGAGGCCAAGCTGTAGGGGAACCAGATCACGAAAAGCTGTCTACCGCTAACCACAATCCGGTGTCTCGTGGTCCCATGTCTACCCGTGTCATGAAAACCTTAGGGATTTTGCGCTTGATTTAGTTCGAATCCTATCAAAACCTCAGGCAGTCTTTTGATCAGCAATGTCCTGATCTTGGCAGCCTGACGGAGCGTGGCGGCTGGGGCGTGGGGTCTGGAGTCTAACCGTGTAATCTTTGCACAAACAGAAGGTAGCATAGCGAGAAAAGTTAGAGTAAAGGAGAACCAATAAATGATTGATACCCGATTTGTTAGCAGAAGGGGATCTAACGCCCTGAAGGCAGTTTAGTTTGAAGCGTTTTGACTTCAGGCCCGTCTTTGGCGGTATCGTAACTGTAATGGCGTTTTATTCAACTCAAATACAACATGATGGTCTGTTGTCGTACATAATGTGTCTGACAACACCAACTCCCAAAAACACAACGCCACGCTGCGTCACACACTTATTTTACATCACATACATTACGTCACAGACAGACTATCAGTTACGACAAACAAAACACTACGTCACAGGTAGAACGCAGAAGGGTGAACGAAGAGAACGACTTGGCTACATAACAAAGGTTTGAAATAATATGAACAGAGTGCACTATTACACGACGTACAGTTCCCATAACCATAGGACAGTGGCCTGTTCAGCGTACGTGTCTGTTGCAGTGTAGTGTTTCCCTGCTGTTCATTAAAGTCTCTATGTTCGTGATGAGTTCTGAGGGGAAAAAACTGCCGCTTACAAAGCTGTTTGCCCAGTAATGTTCCTTTATGTTCCATTTTCGTAAATTTGCGGCTTATAACAGTAGAGAAATGTGACTCTCTTTGGCCTAACGCTTCTATACCTGTACTACACGTCGATCGACCATGTCGCTAAAAATAGCCACCAATCAGCGCCGTCTAGTTGGAGTTCAGTCCGCAACCAAGTAACGCTGTCTGCTCAGTACGCGGTACGCTTCTACGTACGTAGAGAAACATTATACGCCAACCCTAGTCACCACAATGGTTTCCGATGCTATATTGTGTCCTAAGTGACCGATTCTGCTGCACGGATCAAGCGCATTCAGTGAACAGTTTTCTACAGCATGGCAATGCAAACATATTGAGACTTTGAGCACTACCAGGTACGTTCGTAATACTGGACTCCTGGGCCCGCATGTAGAAGTCGGGGTTAGGGAGCTTAGCCCCGGGTTAAAGTCTAACCTCAAACTAAACAAGCTGTAGGGCTACATTTTCTGTTGCCTTTTGTTTTAAACCAGAAAGCGGGTCCATTCAGCAAGGTGCCTATGCCGTTATAGAAGGATTTTTGTCTTTCTTTCTGCGTTTCCTTTTTTATTTGATTTTGTTTTGGGGTTTCTTTTGTCCTAGTCTGGGTTAGGCCCGTAGCCGTGGGTTAAATGAACCTCGAGTTTTACATACGGGCCCAGATCGCCTGACCTGTTCATGTCATCGTGACTTCATTGCCTAATTCAACTGTACAGTGAATGCTAGCTTGACCCAAGCCTACCAAGCATAACTCAAGTTCTTTAAACACAGTTCCCTATTCACCGTGAACACTTCATTGTGCCACAGCTGAGATCGAAAGCCAACATGGTTTGGGGGCCCAATGTAACGATTCAACATTCCTCTCACCTCTCCTGCGTCCACACAGCAATTAGGTCAACACGGTGCTCGCAGTGACCTAGTTTCCCTGGAGGCCACAGGACGAGAGGCGAAGTGTTGAGCAGTGCTGCCGTCATCTGTAGAAAGGGCTTAAGCGCGCCATGGATTTGACAGGCGCTTAAACCCTTTTTCAGATGACTCCAGAAGCACGACTACTCTACCATCATCTGACAAAAGGGCCTAACCGCCATGGATTTGACTGGCGCTTAGGGCATTTTTTCTCCAGACGGTAGCAGTAGGCTTTACTTTGTCCCGTAAGTCTCCTTGCAAACACTTTTATTGCTCTTTACGACTGACGTGTAAGCCTCCTGAAGAACGCATCCAAAGAAATGCGACCTCAAGCAATGCTGGTTTGAAAACCTATTGGCTTTAGGGTTGAGGCAGTTTTGAGGCAGTTTTGGGCTGCTCTAGGAAAAAAAGCCTTTGTCAACACAGCTTGGCTTAAAAGTAGTTTTCAGCATTGATTTTGGGTTTGTTTCTCTTTTACTTGTTGAAGTTATTTTGTGGTATGTAGTAACATTGGTTATGCATGCACTCGCTGAAATTAGTTGAAGACTTTATTACATTTTCACAAGAAAGGATGAATGTCGTAATTTAATCATGGTCACAACTTACAGACTTTATAGAGTTCACACACCGAATAAGAAAGTGTCTTCTGGTTCATATCTGTACATTTGGCTTTATGGCATCTTGAATTCAACGCTGAAGTATCAGTCTGACTCGTGTTACATTTTCCCCTTAATCACACTCGGTTAGAGGTATTCAGTGTAAGCGAGAAGACGGTAGGCTTTCGCCCGGGTACTATGATATAGCAGAAATGGTTATTGTCGTATGTTGGCCACACGGCGCGTGCTCTCATCAGTTTGACGAGACTGCTGACCATCCCATCGCAGTCGTTTTGTACATTGGCTGTGGCACTTGCTTTGTGTGTGTGGCGGATCTGGGAGGTGCTCTGATCAGTTAGCAATAAATTTTAAAGAGTTTTAAGTGTAATTGCAAGAATAAATAGTAAGAGTAAATAAATACTGAAGTGAATGGGATACATGTATTCACACTGCGTCTGCGGCGTCTGCGAGCGCTAGCCTGAGACGCACGTAGCATGAGCAAATCCTCAGTCAGTACTCCATAGACCGCACGCACAGCAGAAGCGTGCAAGAGGCATACATTGGCTGACGACGAACCTGAACAATGACAGGGTCCGTGTGAACCACACCAACTTTGGGACAGTCTCAGAGTCGACACAGGGGAGATCACTTAGAGACAGGGTCCAGCGCGCATTGGTTTTTCCTGGCGCAGAGACGCCATCTTGGACTAAACTGTGTAAACAAGTGTCACCTTCTTCACCAGGCTCAGTATATCAAAATAACGTGATATGCTTCCCGATATTTCATATACTTCGCACACAGTGTCACTGGCGACAGGGTGCGTAGCTTAGACAGTTGGCGACACCGGCTGTACGCCGCATAGCATATCGCCAGAACCGTACGTGATGACATTGACCATTTGAGAAGTGTACGGTTTCGGCAGTGCAGATGGCGATAAAGCTTTAGCACCGTTTATTGTTGGCTAACTGCTCCAGTTTAACTTTATGGGTCCGTCTGGTAAAGGCGGGAGGGAAGCAGACGTCGCATTGTCGTAGGTTAGCTGAGCGTGACTGTGACTGTGACACAATTTCTGTTTGCCAGACAGTAAAGCTTCATGCGGATAAGTGTTGACAGAAGAGCTTCGGCATTTTTAGTCCGCTCTGTCGGAACGCTAGCTGCTAATTTGTCACCATGACTTTATGAGTCCAGGTATGCAGCTGCCCACTTGTAGTCGAAGTGGAGCCCACAGAAGTTCAAAGACGATATATGCTTAGAGTGTAATGTGTTGTGGGGTGTGGTGCGTTACTGACCGGAAGGACTGAATGAAACACGCTGTGTTCACGACAAATCACAGTTTGAACAATGCACAGGCAGTTCCATCGGTAGGCCACCGACAGCGACACACCATTTAGACACATGCAAAAGTACATGCATAGACAGGCTTGCGTTTAGGTGATCGACGCCGTCGACAATATGGTGACTACGCTCGACATTGTAGCTTACTGAGGTTACAGACCAGTAATAGCTTCCGGGTCATGTAGTAACGCTGAATTTAGTAGAAAATCTTTGCCCCCTTTAAAATTTGTGTGCAGAGTATAAAATGGCAATCTGGTGCTTTTTGTTGGCTTTGAAAACAAGTTTCATGCCAGGTAATAGTAAAATTAGGGAAAAATGAGCCTGGCTTGTGGACTATTTGTATTCATGCGCGGCTGGCACAGGAGCCAGCAGACGACCGTGGAATGAGGGGGTATGTGGTCACTGCCAACATTGCCAAAAAACCGGAATATTGGAATTTGTTGAAATTTACTCTACACTCGAGTCTATGGATGCCTCATTTTTTTTTTTTTTTTTTTGGTGAATCTTAAAGCATTTCTAGGGTGTCACCTGCAACGTTATGTGTAAGAGCGTTTTCCTCCAAATTTGCATGTATGATACGTAGCCTGAGTTCGAGCAGTCGACAAGGGAAATATGGCAGCCGCCGTTTACGGACGATTGACTTTTCCATGTTTCCGCGGCCATCAAACGTCAGCGTGTTGCATTCGGAGCTCTACTAATCTCTAAGATAGGTACTTCGAACATAGAGACGCAGTCACAGGTGCAACTGTTCGAAAACAGAGATCTCTTTTAAAAAAAAAAAGTAATGGTAGCTAGAGCGTCTTTAAGTGGACTGCTTCAGCTTTCGAGCAAAATCCGCAGAAGATGTGCATGTTTACACCGAGGCCCTTTCCGGTCCTTCAACTTGGAATGCTTTCCCTGGAAATTAACGACAGATAGATCGAGTGAGCGTTTATCAGACTGTCCGCCTTATCGCTTGTTGTCGCTAACTTCGGGCCATATTCCGTCGGCGGATTCCCTTTGTACTGTGGAGGACTGATTGTGAACACAGATAATATCCGCTACAGTCAGGATGAGCTCGTCGCCATTGAGAGCTTGAGAGATATATATCTGACGAGGCAGTTCAGTGTTGTATGAGATGGTGGAAGTGTGTGTGTGTGTGTGTGTGTGTGTGTGTGTGGTGTGTGTGTGTGTGTGTGTGTGTGAGAGAGAGAGAGAGAGAGAGAGAGAGACAGACAGACAGACAGACAGACAGACGGAGAGAGTTGTGAACGGTTGAAGTTTTGGCGAAACTGGTCAACCTGCAAACTTAAGAAGAAGAAGAAGAAGAAGAGAGAGAGAGAGAGATCTTTCATGATGGATTGTATCAAATAATTAGCCCCTCATATCGATGATATAAATTTTATGTAAATCAGGTGTCATGCCAAACATTTTGTCTCGGGGCAAATTCAATTCACTGCTGCTTTTGAAATGAAATAGCTGCGGGCTTGTAGATGCTTTTTTTTTTAAGGGCATTGCACTTGTGAGTAGATGTAAACGGCCGCATGCTGGTGATTTAGATTTTGATCATCTAATCTTATCTACATAGAACAAAGTCCACCGAATATACCTTTCAGGTATTCACATTTAAAACAAACTTGATCGACACGT
>JACVVK020000233.1:647500-650000 GCA_018292915.2 Batillaria attramentaria
AAACAAAAAAACAACCGAAAATTTAACCCTAGAGCTAGTTTAGTTCGAGGTACGACTCTAGCCCGGGGCTAAACTCCCTAACCCCGACTTTTACATGCGGGCCCTGTACATGAAAGTGAATGCTTGGCGGTGCTATTGCTGCCATTACTAGGTTTTATATAGAGAGACACCTGTTTTGGAACAGTCGCGCTTGTCAGACTGCGCCTAAGAGATTAGTAGAGATCCGAATGCAACACACTAACGTTTGGTGGCCGTGCAAACGAAGGAAACTCAGCTAGAAGGTCGAGTGTGGTAACCACACTATCCCCGGCTACTGCGTGTTGGCTTGAATCAGCTGAACGCAAGCCTGTCTGTGCATGTATTTGTGCATGTGTCTTCATGTGTGATGCTAGACTCCTTCAAAACAGCTCAGAACGACCTGTGAGCTTAAAAAAAAATCTTAAAATAATAATACCTCCTTCCTGTGTCATCTACTTCGCACACACAGGGACAGTAAAGATGAAGATATGTCGACGATAATCTGCTTCGAGTTTAACAACACAATAATTATGTAAGTAACAACATCTGTTTGAAACACTTCTTGACACTTTCGGAGTTTCTCATCCAAAGCCAAAGGTATGGGCCGCTATAATATTTACCAAGATGACCCAGTAACCTGTGACAACTGACACTGGCCACCTGGAGTGCCCGAAGAGATCAGCACACGCACCAACCCTGGCCAGAGTGACACGTTACACAACCGTCGGGTGGACAAGATCACCCGATATCCTGTTAACAACACGTGTGATATTGTCCGATATCATCACCTAAGCATGGTTTCCTGATGTAGTCCGGGTCAGAAGTGTATGGTGACATAGCGCCGGTTTGCTTTGTTCTCCCTGTGTGTGTGTGTGTGGGGGGGGGGGGGGGTGTTAAAGCATGGTAAAGGAGGGTACTTTGTTTTCTTGTGAAATCTATTTTGGTTGGCAATAAGCCTTAGCCATCCTGACGCACTGGTCACCATTATAAAAATAAACCATTCAGGGAGAATTCTGTTTTGGAAACAGTTTCGCTTGTGACTGCGCATGTCCGCCCGAATTAGACGGAGTACTACAGCTCTGAATGCAACACGCTGACGTTTGATGACCGTGCAAACGAGAAACACTCAACCGTCCGTATAATAAGACGTCCGCCAAGTTTGACGATTGTCGTGAACGACAATAACACCGGCTGCTGCGTTTTGGCTCCAGTCACCTGAGCACAAGCCTGTCTGTGCGTGTATTTGCGTATGTGTCTCAGTGCTGTGATGCTACACACAACCAAAAACACCTCAGAACGATCTTTGGTAGCAATGGTTTCTTTGAATTCCAAGTTATACAATTTCACCACAGCTTGCTACCAACCGTCCATCCTCACACCCAAGCTATTTCCCATTGCCTATTGTCAAAAGAAAGATACCACCGTTTTATTGGTGCCCGCTTTCATACAGCACGATACTTACACCGGGATAAAGTGTGTACACGCCTCGAAGGGCAGATAAAATCCGACTTTCGCATCTCTCCAACCTTGATGCACGCTTCGCGTCCCCGGCGTGGCCAATGTAACCCCCCTAGGTCTCGGACAACAAACGAAGATGACTTCTAAAGCCCACTGTTCCTTGAGCGTGCTTAATGTGCTGAAGTGGTGGTGACGGTAGTCGAGTGAATTAAGGAGAGGCTATTCTCCTGTCATAGTCTTTGTCCTACCACGCTATGAACCCTGCGGTCAAGGATTCAGGCAGTGGGTGTCTGCTCGGCAAATACAGATAATTATTAGGATCACCCTACTAAGAAAGACAAACAGACTGATTTCAAATGCAATGCGTGCACTGGAAAATGGACTGTACAAATTATGCTGAAGATGTCAGACGGATGTAAAACTGAGATTACCCAGTGAAGAATGCCCGTTAAAGGCCTGTGTGTGTGTGTGTGTGTGTGTGTGTGTGTGTGTGTGTGTGTGTGTGTGTGTGTGTGTGTGTTCTCAGTCGGGCTTTTCTCACAAATTTCAGTAGCCGTTTAGACCGCACTGTGTACTAGTTGAAAAAAACAATACCCTACCCTCTCATATCTACATTCTTTCATTCGAACTTATTTCAACAGCCTGAAAGAATGGGACATCTCTAGTGCCCACGTGGAAAATAAATGGGACTATAGTGTCCATAAAACATCGACAGCAGTACTGCGAAAACAGCGGCTACAGAGTCAACTGACCGCAGAGGTCGTGGACAAGCGGACGTCTCCGACTTTGCGCGTCAAGGGAATGAGAGGGGCCCTGTCGGGTGTGTGGACCCATCTCAACACGCCTGGCTAGCACGGGGCGAGAGGGGCACCGGCAGGGGGGCAGCCGACAATGGCATGCCTTACATACCCGTCTGGTGCTCCGAGATACCCGCTTGTACTCTACCCACTTCGCTGAGACCTCAGGCCAAGGTGCATGACCAAGGTTTATAGGGTGCGTGAGGACGCGTGTTAATCCATGATTT